>JAZGTK010015691.1:0-13091 GCA_036877625.1 Ambastaia sidthimunki
AAAAATTCCCAACACCTCCCTTCCAGTATTTTGGGCCTTGATTTTTTGTCTTTAAACAACCAGTGGCTTATTGAATTAGAGGAAACTGCCTTTTCTTCCTCAGGAAACTTGCAGAGGAAACAAGGGGGTTTCGAGACCCATTTTACTATAGAGCCCTAAGATAGAGACTGGAGAGACAAAGAAGAATTGGATCGGTTCTGTTCCAGCAGTACAGAACTAATCTCTGTACTGGTGCTGTGGTGGCACAGTGGGTCTGGTTTTGGTTGGACCGGTTCGGGGGGGATGGACATGTTTCTGACCTCATTAGGACTGATGCTTGTGTGTGTTCAATGCTCAGCTCAGAAACTCTCTCCGACAGGGAAGAACGTCTGTTTTAATGCCAGGTACAGATATCTCATGTTCTTTTGTTTTAACAAAAATCTTTAAATAAATTTTATTTATTTAATCTCATTACATGAATTAGTTTTGTGGGTGTGTGCCATTCAAATGCTTCAGAAAACATAATGACAGCTGTTTAATATGTTCCTAAAATAATGATTCTATAAAATAATAATTATATCATATGAAATAAATATATTTTATATTGTTTACTGTGTTACTGTTGTTTTGATATGATCATGATGTTTATATATGTTTTTCTTATATTGTTTTAATTTTAATGTAACCTGTAACTAGCATATGTCATCCTTAAAGCCAAAAAGACGACATTCCAAAACCAAATTTCACTTCAAATACATATTTCAATTCAAATTTGTATAGAAAACTTAAAGTATTAAATTTGAAAAATTGTGATTTACGAGTGGTCTTTGGACACCACTATATATGTTTAAAGAGAACGGTTTTCCATCATTTAGCCATGTTTATGTTATTCCAAATTTAAATGACTCTTTCTCTACTGTGGAATACAAAAGAAGATATTTAGAGAAATGTTTTACTGTCTTGGAAATGATGGAAGAATTTTCAGTTTGAGGTGAACTGTCCCTTTATATAATATATATATTTCCTCAACAGAGACTCATCACCAACATGTTGTCCTGGATGGAGCCAGCAGGGTGATGAATGTACAGTCCGTGAGTATTCAAAGCCGTTATCATAGGTGTAGTTTAATACACGTCTTCCGTGTTTGTTGTATTGATGGTTCAGGACAGTGAGAACTTTGTTTCCTGTAGACATCAGCAGTTCTGTATAGTTTTGTTATACTTTTATCTGTGATTTCAGGCATCTGGATCTGTGTCTTGTTTTCTCAGCACTCTGTGAGGGAGAAAGATCTTGTCCACAGGATGAAGTGTGTGTTTATCCTGGACTTTGCCGATGCAAACCTGGATTCTATGGGTACCAGTGCAAAACCCGTGAGTACATTATTTGGCTTTCAGGAGTCTGTCCTCTTGGAACTTAGTGTTTTTATGAATGTAAGACTTTTTTGCCATTTAGGTTTTTCATAGGTTTTCGTTTTCTTTTCTTTAAAGCTGCAATCTGAAACTTTTTTGATTAAAAGTAAATAAAAATCAGTTAATGAGCATATACATGACAGGTCAGTGTTCAAAACAGTCTTGTTAACCAATTTGCAAAAAAGTAACTTTATAACAGTAATTTATAATTTGAGGTGTCAGTTTGACTTCATTTGACCTTAACATACCTAAAAACGAGTATGTAAAGTAACCTGCAGTTTTATGTTTTAAACAGAGGGGGCGATAGAGAGCTAACAAAGTAACAGATTGCAACTGTAAATGGAAAGAAATACATATTTAGTTGGTGTACATTAGCAGCTGCTATATAGTGACTGTGTTTGTTCATGTTGCATGGACTTGTTTTTCTTCTATAGCATGTCCTCCTGAATTTTGGGGGTCTGACTGTCGTGAGCTTTGTCCTTGCCACCCTCACGGCCTGTGTGACCCGGCAACGGGCGAGTGCTCCTGCTTCCCCAACCGTTGGGGCAACCTGTGCCAACACAACTGCAAATGTGGGCGTCATGGGAAATGTGACCCGGTTTATGGCAACTGCACCTGTGAGGAGGGCTGGTGGACGTCTTCATGCTCCAAAGCCTGTCAGTGTCACCCCAGCACATCCACCTGTGAGCAGTCCACAGGGCGCTGCCTGTGTAACGAGGGTTACTGGGGTCAAAAGTGTAGTTTGCGTTGCAACTGCTACCTGTCCCCTTGCCTGCAGCGCACCGGGGCCTGTCAGTGTCTCAATGGATGGTGGGGTCCGTCCTGTGACCGCCGATGCATCTGCGACCTCAGCCATGCCGACTGTCACCCGTCAAATGGCACATGTTTGTGTCACCACGGTTACAAAAGCCCTTTCTGCCACGAGCCCTGCAGCAGTGGGACATACGGTAGAGGATGTGAGAAAAGGTGAGTGTCTGTGAGGGAGTGAAAGGTTAAGATTAAAGAGATTAAAGGAGTAGTTCACCCAAAATTAAACTACACAGTTTCCATTTACTTTCATTGTTTTAATGTTTTGAACCAGCAAAGTCATACAGGTTTAAAATGATCGGAATTTGCGTATGTTATGACCATTTTAATTATTTAATGCATTTTTTTATATAGCTGTTTTAAAGCAGAAATATGTAACTTTTTTTGTGGCAAAACAAAAAACCTTGTTAGCTTGTTCTTATAGCAATTGCTATTTTTTTTAAGAATTTAAACTTGTCATCTGCGTGAAATTTTGCAGCATTAACACTGATTTAAAAGTGGCATAATCTTCACATTTATGATATTCCAATCTAATATTTGGACTTAACGTATTCGATTTTTTAATATAATTCATTTATGTATATAAAGGAAATTATTAAAAATTTTTGACTGATTTTTTTTTGGTCAGAAGTTAATTATTCAATATAACTGAACATTCATTCATTTGACTAATGGAGATTTCTGTGTTCTCATGTGTATGTGTGAGTAGCTGTGGACACTGTGAGGGTGGCAGGCCTTGTTCTGAACAGGAAGGCCTCTGTGATGCTTGTGATCCGGGATGGACCGGCACTCGCTGTGACCAGCGCTGTCCAGAAGGTTTATATGGTCATCGCTGTCAGGAGGTTTGCCCACACTGCAGAAACAAAGAGCCATGTGACCCGGAAACTGGAGCGTGCTTACGCTGTGACCCTGGCTGGACCGGACAAAGGTATGAATCTGTTCTATCTGGCTGATCAAGTCTGGGCATCGTTCTTAAAAGCAACACCTGTTGCTTTGTATTCTGCATAATGCAGTTTAACTTTCTGTATGTATGATTTCATCTAAAAATGTTACTAAAATAATGTTTAAACAAATTCATAATTCTCATTTATATGATGTGGTATGGAGGTTTCTAGAAAGTTGTGTATTTGAACCCTGCAAGGAGTGAGTCATGAGCCATCACCCTTGAAACCTTGACCAAGATACTTCACCCTTTGTTGCTTCAGGGCGATTTTCCTGTAAATAAATGAAAAACAACCTGCTTTAAATAAAATCATCTGCTTAATAAAAACTTCTGCTACTTAAATACTTATTTTGGACTCTTTCCCTGCTGCAGATGTGACAAGCCCTGCACAGATGGCACATACGGAGATGGTTGTCGTTTCCTGTGTAAAACCTGCTACCACGGCCACTGTGATCATGTGACAGGAAGTTGCATTTGTCTTCCTGGCTTCCAGGGTGAAAGGTGAGGGTACAGTGATATTTATAGGTTGTTTTTACTTGGTGAAACTTACAGCTGATTTAAAGGAACATCACTCACATTTAAATCTCTGTTGTAGCTGTAACAACACGTGCCCTGTTCACTTGTACGGTGTCAACTGCTCTTCCATGTGTGACTGTGAGAATCTTGCTTGCCATCCAGCCACTGGGGCTTGTCCAAATAGTATGTACACTACATACTACACTACATACAGTTACCACAGCTGGTGTCTGCAGTCCTCTCATCTATTTCTATATGTTTGTGTGTCTATACTAGGTAGCAGGGCAGGTCTCTTAGCCGGGCTTTTGATTCCCCTCTTTATTTTAATACTTGCCCTGTTGTTCTGCTGTTGCTGTTGTGGAGGACAAATCGAAGGGAAGGAAAGGTATGAATGTGTCATTTTAAAGATAAAGAAACAAAGTCTGTAACTGTAATAATCCTTTAAACAATTAAAATCTGCTTAAAGGGACAGTTCACCCAAAAAAAAAAAATCAGTAAGCCTTATTTTGTTCCAAACTTGTATGACGTTTTTGCGTTGGTAAAACAGTGACACAAGTACGTTGGTAAACAGTGGCACCCACTGACTTTCATTCAATGGACACAAAACCACTGAGACATTTTTCAAAATATCTTCTTTTGTGTCCCACAGTAGAACAAAAAGTCATATAGGTTTGAAATGACATAAGGGTGAGTAAATGATGGAAGAATTTTAATTTTGGGGTGAACTATCCCTTTTCCTATATTCTATCCTATCCTACAACCTGTCCTCCAGTGTGGCAGTTGGAGATGGAAGTCCTACAGGCCGCATGAAGCATCATGTTTATACTGTGCTGGCCAACATGGGTTCAGCCCTGCCATGCATCTCCATGTGGTCATCTGGTCTACCCAGGGTTACAGGTGATATGTCTATTGCATTTCTTCTGCATGATGGCTATTCATATCTACAATCCAGTATCAGAATCACCTGAAAATGATGGGATGAAAATAAATGACAACTTCTGTTTCTTCTTTAGTGTCTCATCATGATCCTGAGCTTACCTTCAACCACAGCTTCATTGAGCAGCCATCATCTGGTTGGGTCACTGATTCATTTGAAACTGATGATGGAGAGGCAATCTACTGTGAACCTCCTAGAGAAGGTAAAAGACTTATTTTCATTCTTCTTATTCTAAGTTACCAGTCTTGTGTGGACATTCAAAAACTGTAGCTTTAATAAGGATTTTGTCTAGGTTGTTTTACAGCGGTTCAATAGTTGTGTAAACATATAAACAAGGCAACTTCTGAGCTTAAACATTGATCTCCAGGTATATATATTCATGTCTGAATGTTCTCCTCTGGTCTCCTCAGATGTTCTAACTGTGGCCGGTGGAGAGCTCCAGGAGTTGAACTCCAAGTGTAACTTCTTCCTTGACCCCTCCACCTTCAGTGCTGAGGACATGTCACAAGCCTTTGGTATCCCACGTACCTCCAGCATTGCCAAATCCAAGCGTCCTTCGGTCTCCTTTGCTGAAGGCACCAAGTTCACCCCTAAGGAGCGCCAGAGCTCTGCTCAGGATCTGCCTGGCTCCATTCGAAAACCCAAAACCTTGGGGATGCTGATGCTCTCCGCCCTGCAGGGAGGTCAAGGGAACAATAATGAGGCAGAGGCAGAAAAGGAAGAGAAAAATAATGAGGAAAACATCTCCACTGAGGAGCAAGAATCTACCACTGAAACATCTCAGGCTGACTCGGAAAGATACAGCTCTGGTCCACTAAGAACTCACCCTAGTGTTTCTGGTGGGAGGCGGCGGACTCTTTCCAACACAAGAAAAAACGCCCAGCCACAGAACTCCTCTGATGGGGGTCAGGAAACAGATTCAGATGCGGAGAAACTGACAACTGTGTATGTGACTGTAGGTAAAACCCCAAAGGTGGTTAAGCATGAGCCCAGCCCAGAGGGCCCTGTGCAGGCAATGCTGCGGAGACTGGGCAGTCTCCAAAGGCAGAAAGAAGTGGCCGCACAGCCCAAAGGCAGGGGGCAGGCGATTACCAAACCTCCGAGGAGAAAGCTGGGAGCACGGGCTAGCGTGTGGGAGCAGGCTGCTGGGTCAGGCCATGCAGAAGTGGTCATGAGGAAACCTAGTCGCAAGAAGCACAATTCCCTCAGCTCTCCCTGTATAGCGGGGGCAACAGACTTTCCTCAGGACAACAGCGTCCCCAAAAGGCCCCTGTCCTCCATTTTAAAAAGTGTTCCAGAGAGTGACATACGTAGGTCATTGGTGGAACAAGACACAGAAACTGTGAGTCTAACAGACACTCTTGGAGAACATGCCTACGAGACTGTGGCTCCATCAGATGGGGTCTCCACCTCTACTGAGGTTATTATTAATGAGACCGTTGTGGACCAAGAGGAAACTGAGCCTAATTATGAGAACGTTTATGTAAAGCATTCATAATGTTCAGGTTAAAACCTTTTTAAATTTAACTCTTGGTTTTGAAACTGAATCAGTTTTGAAACTTCCTAAACATAACTGTAAATAAATAGACAAGCATTGTGAAAATTATTTTGTATATGTACTCCCATTATGAAATCTATTAAAATGTTATTTTTTCAGTTTAATAAACTACCTTTTTTCTTTTTAAAGGTTTGCAATTTAAATTTAAATAGACAGTAATAAATCCCAGTTTGAAAAGTTATCTATTGCCAAATGAAGTAATTTTTAATATGATATTATGAAAACAAATAAAGACCTCAGAACTCAAAAAACATTGCTGTTTATTAATTACGTTAACTGTTTCTCAATAAATGCTAAGGCTAAGTTGTTGCCTTTTTTGGTAAAATTTAGAATAAAACACACAGTTCTCAATAGGTCACTCCTTTGATTATATTTTTAATGATATACATCTAGGACCTTTGTGACTGAAAATAACATGGTGTCCACTGGGCATAACAAATCAGCACAATGATTTAGAATATAGATCAGGGCTTGAACTTTGTCCACATTGATTATTCTGACTGATCTATCCTGGTCCTAAGTTTAAAAATAAACAGCTATTGATTTAAAAGACTTTGTAACCCAGATTTTACTTTTATATATTTTACAAGTTCACATTCCTGTCAGAACAGACCTGCGATTCATCAGTAGAGAAACACAGATTCTCTAAGACAGAACAGGAGAGATTTTTCTCATATGATAAATACTAGCAAATGCTTTTACACTTTAAACTATTTCTTTTCTGCTCCAGGTGCGTCTTTGCAGCCAAGCCAGTATTTGCCAATCGGTCTTGGGTACGGAGGGTTTGCATAGTCAACTCGCTTGGTCCGAAGATTGACTCTATAGTATTTATCTGTAAAGAAAAAGGTCATCATCTATCTAGAACAGTGCAAGGAAACATTCAAAAGCTGTGACAAGCATGTAAATTGCAGTACCTCCTTTAAAGAAGTAGACGCTCTGTAATGGCTGCCTTCTGCGCACCATGTCATACGCTAAATCTTCAGAAGGGTTGTATCTATAATCATAATCATAGTCATTTCTGCTGTTATAATAGTCTCTGCGTCTGTCCTGGTCTCGCCATCGGTCCTGATCAAACCTCCGGGAGAACTCCTGTCCAATGTTGATGCCCCTCTCAGCCAAAGTTTCCCAGTATGGAGATCTATTCTGTCTTCGCCTGGATCCCCATTGCTGACCCCACTGCTGACCCCACTGCTGACCCCACTGTTGACCCCACTGTTGTCTGTCCTGCCTGTCCCACTGTTGATCCCAATCCCTCCTGTAATTTCTGTTATGTCGCCCCCTGCTGGACCATCTTGGAGTTACGTAGAGTCTGCCAGCCAACACAGCATCCACAGGCGACTTGATGCCGATCCAGTCTTTGTTGATGAAATGATGGCCATCATGGTGACTCTGAGCTGGACAACATTAATTAAAACGCATACGGTTTGTCTAACAGAAACATTTACAGGTGTGAAGTATTCATAGCTTGCTCTAAAGAACTATTACCTCCACCAAAAAGCTGATTGAAGTATTCAGCCCATCGGTCGTAGTAGATGTTTGTGTATCTGCTGAAGAGGGCTGATGGAGATCTTAGTGACATCTTGATGCACTCCTCGTGGGACGGCTGGTGTTTGAATTCATACTGGTAATATTGGTCTCCTAAAAAAGGAAATCTGTAATGTTAAAATAACGTGAAAGGAATCTAAATGTAATGTTTTTTAGTAGGTTAGGCCTGACCTTTAAAGAAATAAACCTTCTCTTTGCCGTGATGGCTGTGGGCAGGAATGGCAAAGGCAGCGTCCAGATGGTCTGGTATCTTCTCGAACCCTACAGATATATCTCGTGGGTAGTCTTCATCTAGAACACCATCATCAAACCTCCAGTATTTATTACCCTGACAATCATATAATAAAATATTGACATTTACAACTATGCAGTGAAACAATTATTGTTATGTAGCTATTTATTATAATATTTTAACAGATTAAAAATGACTTAAAAATGAGTCGCCACATACTTTAAAGATGTATGTCTTGCCCTGGCAGTTTATGCGAGTGAAGGCTGCATCTATTGGACCTTTAATGCCCCAGATGTCTTGGATGAGCTTTGGGTACCCGGGCAAAACTGATTTCTCATCCAGCTCAAAAAAATATTCCCCTGTTAAACATACATCAACATTTAGATGCGTAAATTCAACCAAAAGAAGGTTAAAGAGGTACAACAGTCATGAACCATCATAAGATTATAGAATTGTTTCAGTATCATTGCAGTCTGTATGTCTCTTAGTTTTATATATAGTTTCTTTGTATGTATATATTTACTAAGTTCAATCAACATCAACAAATATCACTGAATATTTTCATATTTTTTTATATTGTCTATTTGGTTTTTCTTTCTAAACTAAAACTAAATAAATAGAATAATAAATAAATTAATAAATTTTAAATGTTAAAATTAATTCAGTTCATTAAAAATAATAAAAGAACAAAAGAACATAACAAGATGGCTAAACATTTAACTAAAATTAACATGTAAATGAGACATTTTAAAAATAAGAGCTAATTCAAAATATGAATAAACCTACAATAAAAATATAAGTATTGTAACTCTGTCACTTCATATTGATTTATAATTAAACTTCTATCTATTGTATGCACATTTAATAATATAAAGATGTTTATAATAATACTCACCTTTTAACAAAACCTTTTAACTTTGTAACATTTTCTTTCCTTGTAACAGCCACTCACCTCTGAAGGCGTAGATAGAGCCGTTTTTGAGCTGCATGAAGGAGTCAAAGGGTCTTCCGCTGCAGACCTCAGCATCGGGGTCTTCAGCTTTTGTTGGTGTGGGTTTTACAGTGGTGGGTGCGATTGCAGTTGTGCTGGGGGGTGTAGTTATGGTCCTGTGGGCTGATATAGCAAATGCAGGTGGAGTGGCCTCAGCGTTCACTGGATCTACATTAGTTAGGTCTAAGATGCGTGGAGATGAAGTCAACAGACTGGAAATGTCAGCAGAAGTTGCAGGAGATGCGGTTTGAGTTTTGTGCTGCGATCTGGTCACGACTGTCACCTCTGTGCTGTTTGTGTCCTCGTCGTAATCTTCAGGGTAAGATGGAAAAGTGTCTCCACGAGCTGAGAAGATACAAGAGCGGTTTTCTCAATTCAGTTTAATGGGATTTGGAGAAACTAGCGGTGGATTGGAGGTCAGCTCTTAAAATGCACAATTCATGTAAATGAATGCGTGAAACTCACTGTTTATACGACAGAGCGACTCATAATCCTTACAGCAGCTCCTGTAGTACGTGCACATGGAGTCACACTGGCATGGTTTGGTGGCGTCGAAACCATTTTCGCAACGTTCAATGCACGACTCTGATAGAAGTCGTTTTCAAGATATTACAAACACATATTTTCTGAAATAATTTTGCATATAAAGAAACTTTAATCTTAAATATATATACATCAAAATAATATATATAAATATACCTTCAGCCGCAGATGGGAAGGCAAGCAGTCCCAGCAGCAGGATAAACTTCATCTTTATGAAGAAACTAAAGGACTGAGTTCATCAATAGTGAGTTTGCGCTCAGAGATCAATAAACTCAGGGCTGACCTGTCCGCTTGTTTACTTTAACTGTTTGCATCATGTATAGCCCCAGCGATTTTTATTATTATTAACATTTAGTAACTTGTGTGTCAGTATGGTCAGTGTAAAAATATTAAACAAATACTTCTTGTTTACATCTTACAACAAAATGTAGATTACAGTCTGTATTTACAGAAACCCCATGATGTTTTTTGCAGGATAAACATCAGCTGGACTAAAGCTGGAATTAGCAAATAAGTCTGACCTGTGAAAAGTTAATGATTAACACAAGAGTTTATCTACAAACAAAATGCGCCCTTGAAATGTTTTCTCTGAGGTCCTCCTGGCAATTTACCATGGTAACCATAGTAATGGCCAAAATACCAAATGTACAGTTATTATATACTATGCATAAAACAAACGTACATATTTCAATATATATAAATATATGCAAATCATCTCATATAATAGTATATTAATGATTATATTTATATTTAAAATATGTTTGGAAAATCTTCGAACAATTCAGCTGCCTGTTTTTTTTCCCGAGAATTGAATTTCTCTGATTTATAACAGTGATGTCAAAAGCCAAAACCGTTTTGTTTTAATGTTGAAAAATATATGTTAAATGTTGTTTTAATGTTTAATGGTGAAACATTTCGTTTGTAACGTTTGTGATATGTTGGCAGAACAGTTACAATGGTGTGTTATCATCTTCCACCGGCACGGGGAGCTGCAGCGCACCGCAGCGCCACAGTGATGCTGAGCAGAAGCTGCGTGAGGTCAGTGAGATGCGGCACGCTGGGCGGGTCTAGACGCTGAGGATGCTGGAGAAAGACGCTCCATTGTATCTAAACCTTGATTTTATTTCAGACACAACCGCGTTAGTTTGCCTTACAATAACCTCAAGCGACGCTTTCGAGGGCTGTAACTAAAATATCTCAGAGGGTGGACGAGGGAAACTGGTGAAAGTCGACACTTTGTCTAACAAACCGAATCCATAGCGGTCGACGGCGAAGCAATGCAACTATAAACCGACTGTTATCGTTTAATTTTCTATTGTGTCTCATTTTGTTCTGCGTTCATTCATCTCAGTTTAATCTGAATGCGACAGTTTGCACCTGGATGACTATCGGTTTGTAAACAAGCTTAATGGCCATTGTTAAAATATGGGCCCTAAACGTGTCTTTCTAAAACGACTTTACGCAAACCAGTAACGGGATCTGATGTTTATTTCTGATGCACTTTGGAGAAAAGCGTTGTTGTTGTTTAATCACGGTTAACAGACGCGTTTGTTTGCACGATAGGCCAGTAACAGAAACAAAGTAACAGATACGATTAACTAGTAACACAAGGACACTTGAGCATTTTTCCCACAGGTTGAGTCACAGCAGGCTGGTTGATCTTTAGTAAACAGCTGGTAGATGTTTTTGTCCGCCGTCGTTTATCTTAGCAAGATCTGCCAGTACTTCTCCATGTTCAGCTCAGACAGACTCACGGTTCCCGACTATGTCAGTCGGCTGCATAACCGGAGGTCGGGTTCGGAACCCAAGGCCGTCTCTCCGGGTATCAGTACCGACGTGCAGGCCTTGCTGGACGGGTCTCTCCCTGCCCTGCGCTCCGCGATCAAAACGCTCAAGTCTTCCAGGGACACCGGTGATGTGGATGACACCCGTCGGGCCATCGCTGAGATTTTCCAGCTGGTGGAGGAAGCCTGGGTTCTGCCCACAGTGGGTCGACAGGTGGCGGAGGAGATGTGCAACAGAATGCGCTTGGATGGAGGACTGGAGTTGCTTCTGCAGCTGTTGCAGACGCCGGCGGTTGAAATCACCTATGAGTCAGCCAAGCTGCTGGAACAGATACTGGTCTCAGAAAACAGGCAAGAAACGTCCTTATAAAGCGTGTTGTGAATACAGCGTTCCCAAAATTAAAAATTAAAACAGTCAATACGTACCAGTGACTACAAACATTCAGATCACGTGACATTTGCTATAAAAATAAAGCAAGTGAACCTAAATCTAGGACTAAGGTTTAAATAAATAAAAGTAAGTTTTAAATATGTCACAACTATAGATATACTTTCCAAATTATTGTTTACTATAGGGACTATACTATAAGTTATTATAGGGGCGCTATATATACACACACATACATACACACATACCATATATATGAATATATACATACATATACTGTTTTTTATGCTTCTCTTTGGAGCTACTGTATAATGTTTGTTTACTACATACATCAAAACAGTATTTTTTTACAGTTTTTTTTTAAATGTTTGTCTTTGTCATTTCCACAGGGACTATGTGGCACGTATGGGGCTGGGTGTCATACTGAACCTGACCCGTGTGCAGGACGACGCCCAGCTGGCACGAAGCGTATCGGGAATTCTGGAGCACATGTTTAAACACACAGAGGAGACGTCTGCCCAGCTCATCACTAACGGCGCTCTGGACAGCCTGCTGAAATGGTGCCGGGGAACGGACCCGACAGTGCTGCGCCACTGCGCGGTTGCCCTGGCTAACTGCGCTATGTACGGCGGGCACCGCTGCCAGCGTCTGATGATCGAGAAACAGGCGGCTGATTGGCTGTTTCCTCTGGCCTTCTCGAAAGAGGACGAGCTGATTCGCTTTCATGCCTGTCTTGCTGTGGCTATTTTGGCGGCTAACAGGGAGATTGAGAAAGAGGTGGTGAAGTCTGGCACTCTGGAGCTGGTGGAGCCCTTCATCGCATCGCTGGACCCTGACGAGTTTGCACGCAACCTTCTGGACAGCGCAGACAGCATGCAGGGCCGCACAGCTGCAGATCTGCAGCACCTGCTGCCTCTGCTGGACGGCACACGTCTGGAGGGCAAATGCATTGCTGCTTTCTACCTTTGCGTTGAGACCAGCATTAAGTCTCGGCAACGTAACACCAAGGTCAAACACTAAACTAACCTTTACTAACTAACTCTAGTCCTTTCAGTGTTATGCAAGAGCCATGTATCTGCATTAAATGCATTACTGCATTAGAGATTCAGGCTAAACTGGTAGTAATTCAATTGTTGTTATTCCCTGTAGCTCATCTGGTAACACAAGGTCACTGGTTTGATTCCTGAGGAATGTAAACACCGTTAAAAAAAAAGTGTATAACCTGAACATCTGCTAACTGCATGTAAATGATGTTTCCTGGACTCAGATATTTCAGGAGATCGGAGCCGTTCAGAGTCTGAAGAGGATCGTCATGTACTCCAGTAACGCCACTGTCTGCTCTCTGGCTAAGCGCGCTCTGAAGATGATGGGCGAGGACGTTCCGAAACGTGTCCTGTCCTCCGTGCTGAACTGGAAGGTGGGAGAGGTGCAGACCTGGCTGCAGCAGGTCGGCTTTAGC
>JAZGTK010015692.1:0-13091 GCA_036877625.1 Ambastaia sidthimunki
TAAAATCGATGCTTTCCAACCTTTGTATGCTGCCTAACAAGACAACATTTTTAGCGTTGCAGACGCACCAGGGTTGCCACAGGTGATAAGTTCTTTTCCTGTGTCAGTACCATGTTTTGGCCCTTGTTTGTGTGGGACCAAAGGGCTTGACCTCCAGGACCACAGGAAAGTAAATGTTTAGGTCTCACTTTGCTTGTGTATTTACGACTGTATCCCACGGATGGTCACATGACCTGGGAGAGGCTCTTCTCTAATCCCACTGTCAGATTTAATTGGTCTTCCAGGGATTGATCAGCGCAATGTTTGTACTTTAGTTACAACAGACTATCCAGGCTTAGAAAGTCTTAGAACCTGTTGATAACACGTTCCAAAAGGTCTTGAATCTTCTCCAGGCCTCATTTCACCTCTGTTATCTTCATCGTACATGTCTGTTGTCTTTATCACTGTGTTCAGCAGTAACAGCTTTGTGTTCCTTCCACAGTTTTTCATGCACTTTACAGATGCAAAACTTCAGTTGTCATGAACCATCAAAAAGTACAAGTTTAGTCTATGTGTAAACTGATCGTTTTCCATCGTTTCCTATTTTGTTAAATGAGCGTATAAACTGTTTATTCTGATTTACTTAAATGCCACTTCAAATGATGCACAGACTGTTTTCTAGTAATTGTGGGTATCATGTCTCATTTTTGTAGTCAGACTTTTTCATGCCCCTTTACAAAAGACAGGGTGCTAGTGCTGGAGCCAGCGGCCAATCTGGCCCATTTTCTCTGCGTTTCCAGTGAAAAAAGAAAAACTGCCTCTGTAGTGGGACATTAAAGCTGCTGGTGTCAACACCAGTAATCGTTCACGTCAGTGGCCGGGGTGGTATAATGTTCTCACCACATAAAGACTTCAGAACAACTTTAGCTAGACTCAAAACAAAATTGTGTTCTAGGCAACATTCAGTTCTGGGCAATTTATTTTAGCTGTTCGTAAACATTTTTATTTACTAATACAATATGTAAGTTGCCTGCTATGATTTTTTTTATTATAGAAATATTATCATTATATAATTATCTATAGTTTTTGTTCCTGGGTCTATATGTTTTTACTTGGTTTTATTTACTTTTCTATTTTTTGTTAATTTTCACTCTTTGTAAATTCAAGTTACTTCATTTTAGTGTTAGTATTGTGTGTATTAGTAAGTGTTGACAAGGTTAATGTGGTAACCAATAACATTTAAGTAGGAAAATTAATTTATTGTTTATTTAGTATTTTAATTTTAGTTTAGTTTTTGGGTCATGAACATGTTTTTATTCCTTTTTTCCCCCCAAATTGTTAGCTTTTATTTTTACTATCGTTTAATTTTAGTTTACACTTTTGTTCACTGCAGTAAAGCGTGACTATCAAAGAAACGTATCACACACAGACTTTATTCTCAGAATTTCTTTTATAAAAGAGAGTCTCACACTATGGATGTGCTTTTGCAAACACCTCAGCTTTGTGTGACTCATGCAGGGCTGAGGTCATGGAACTTCCTGCCGTGGCTCTGGGGTCTGGTTCTCTTGAGAAGATGGTTCTTCTGCTAACCCAGTCCAAACCCAGATTAATGAGCCAGGGGCCTTCTTACGCCCATGCCCACATTAAACCAGCATGACGGTGGTGCTGTAACCATAGTAACAGCCTCTCTGTGGTGTAGAGGATTCCATGTCCTCAGCCGCTTATGTTATTCAGTGGACTGCACTGACCCTTGCAGTCATAAAGCCGTGCTAAGAGAAAAAGACCCACAAGCCCTCTGATGTCATTCCAGGTGTTCGTGTGCCAGGTGGGTGCTGAGCATAGGTTAGCCTTTTTTACTTAACCATAGCTTGTGAAGCACTTAGCTTTTATTGTTGAGCTGGAAACAGGCCTTTGCTCGCCAACACATTTGCTACGACGCAACGGAAAGATGTTCACCATGGTAAAATGCATGTGATGTTTCTCCACAATGAAACAGTGGTGCTTTGTGGCGTTAAACGCTGGTTTCTCACAACAAGCCATGTCTTTCCTTTTTTTTTATTGGGCTCGGTGTGGTTTACCATGTTTTTTTTGCAGACTTTTCACCATCACCTAATTTTGGTCTTGCAACATCTCAAACCCAGAACTTTTCTCCTACCCGGAGTTCCGAAGTAACAAGACGCAACACTCTTAAATAAGCAGCTTTTGCTTGTTAGCGCCCAGGATCGCATGCTCGTACCACAAGAAAAGATCTACAGCGTGTTTGTGTATGTGCAGGACCCACAGCAAACACTAAAGTTTCTTTCAAGTTACTTTAGATAAGCCTTTATAATCCCCCAGTGTACCGACTAAAATATGACCCTCTGCAGAATAAAAAACAAACAAACAAACAGATTAGATCCTATCCAGCATTTAATAGACATTTTTCTGCAGGTAATGGGCGGAAGGTGAGAATTTAAACATCTGCTATGCTAGATTTCATTACACCACAGAAGTCATTACTTTTAAAAGGCTTTGCGTTTGTTTGTTTGTGTAGCAGACGCCCTCATGCAGGGCACTCAGTCCCTCTCCACACATACGTATTTACGCAGCTGGATATTTACAGATGATGTTCCAGGTGAAGGAGTTTAACACAGTTCCTCACCTCACTAGTTAACCATCAGTACTTCCTGGCTCGTGGCCCACACATCTATCTCTCCCTCTATTCACAGTTGATGTCCTGTGCTCGGTCTCTGTCTCTGGGGTTCTAGTCTAGCTCTTTTAACTCTCGTACCCCCAGGCTCTTTCAATTCAGCCCCTTTTCCAAACGCACATGACTGGCCTGCTTCTAATCTGGCTTTCCCAAAGTCTTGATTTGTTTTACTTGTCCAGAAACCCACACAGCTCACGATGCCTGGGACCAACTCAGAGCAGATTTAATGAGATACGCTGGAGAATTCCAATTGGACATGGTGTTTGGAGCACCGACCGGCTGGGCTGCAGCGCCCCTTTTACAAAGGAAAGGAAGTGTGTTTCTCGTCTGCTGGAGGTACTGTGCATCTATCGAAAAATTGCGTAGACACACAAACATCCTTTTGAGGTTACAATATTTCTCCTGCAGGTTCCAGAGTGGCCGTAAGACCAAGAGATCAGGTCTTCATGAGAAATCACAGCATACATGCAGAAGGTCCTTCTGCTCTGTAAACGATTGTTTTAAGATGCTTTAACGTGCAGCTAAAGCTCTACATCTGTCTGGCCTGTAAGCTGAAGTTTAGATGGCTAGTCACATTCACACACATAACTGTCTACAGTCTGGACTGAAACCAGAATCACATTAGTTTCAGATACCCATCCCAAGATATTTTCTCTTCAGTTCTCGTCTTTTGTGTTGTGTTAGGCAAAGAGCCAATTAGGATGTAACTATAGTACATAAACAGTAAATACTGCAGGATCTCTTTGAGCCATAAGGAAATGTTTGGTTTTACTATATAAACTGTCCGGTTTAATTTCTGCATGGTTGTTAAGTCCAGTGCAAGACCACATCTTTGAAGTATGCCAGAGTACAATAACAACTGTTTACTCTGGTTTTACCCCCAGGCAGAGAAAAGGTGATGTAACCAGAGATGATAAAGCCTTTGGACATCATTCCATAATAACAGGGCTTTTAATATTAACATGATCTTTAGAGAGAATTAGAACCAGCACGAATCAGGTGTATTTGATTACAGGCGGGTCCAGATTTTCATTAGTTATTGGAAGTAGAAAACATTTGGAAATGTGCTTCCCTGTTCTGATTTCATTTGGTTTGGATTCAAAAGGAAAAAGTAAACATACTATAGCTGAAAATATCTTGGTTCAAAATCAAATGATGTTTTATGTAATATAAAACTACGTATTCATATTTTTTTAGCACGCTGAGGCATGTCTGGGAGTTTGAGGTGGAAACATAATTTTTTTAATATAAAACTGACTGATAATTTCTTGATTTAAGGACACACTGGTTTATGTCGCTTCATCCCTCATCGACTTTCATTTACATTATTCATAACGTATTAATGTATAGAGATTATAAAAACATTGACCAGTTTATTCGCTTTTTTAAAGTAATAAGAACCACCTAAAATGCCCTCACATATTGATTTTGTTGTTGTTTTACTATATTTGTGGGGACAATTTCAAATATGCGCCCTCACAAGTAGTCAAACCTGTTTACACACACGTAAATGCTTAACAGGACTCACTGCACTTCACAAACGATTTTGGTTTGGTGTGAATGATAGTTGTTTAATTGTATTGCATTGTATTATTAAAAACACAGATGTTGCCTTATTAAAAAAGCCAAACATCTGGTTACTGGCACATCGTGACAGATCTGCAGTACATTGGTGTAATGCAGGAATCCAGTTTCACTCAAGAAACCACATTTAGTTGTCATTCTAGCTTATTCCCACAGTCTTTCCCTGTCACTTCATTGCCTCGAAACATCTGTTGACAAGGAAGGCGTTTATTAAATGGCCTAAAATTCACCAGACCTTTGGCTTTAAACAACTCACTGAGGGTTCAGAAGATGAGAACAACCTCTGGAGGTTTTTATATAGTTCAACCCAATCAGTTAAGCTGATTAGATAATATAATTACACAGATGCATGTTAAATCACAGGCTTTTGTTGTTGCTCTTGGTGGCTTGCCTGTGAGGAAAAATATTGTTTTTAGTTCGAAAAAAATAAATGGGGAATTACATGTCACGGTAAAAGCAGTAACACAACTGGTTCAGATTTATTTGCATATATTTGCATATATATGAGAGGTCACCTGTAATGCCCAACAATGCATCAGTTTGAGCTAATTGTTTTTACAAGTCTAATGCATTGTTGCATGCGTTTGTTGTTTTAAAGCTGCAATCCATAACCTTTTCCTCTCTATCGCAACCTCTGTTTAAAACATGAAATTGCAGGTTACTTTACATACTTTTCATCATATGCTGAAGTCAAATGAAACTGGCATTTTACAGGAAATCGTACCCAACAGCTCAAATCAAAAATCATTACCAGCGTAACGTAAGACTGTTTTGAACACTGATCTGTTATGAACTTGTTCACTTGTAATTTTTTGTAAAAAAAGTTACGGTTTACAGCTTTAAGGCTCTTTTAAAATACATGCGATTGGTTATTTCTATTATGTTTTAATACTATATCTTATTTAAGCGTTTTTATCTTAACAAGGTTGCTCTGTTTGCGATGGCAAGAAACACCTGTGTCTCGTCCACATCTTGAACTTCCTCCAGCGTAAAATCGTTCTCTTTATCTTGGTACAGAGTCAAGGACATTGTGAAAGTGAGAAGGTAACATTGCTAATGTTTTTAAATCCAAACCACTCGCTCCCTCAAAAGTGTGCAGAGGTGAATCAGGAAAGTCAAAGACTCCAAGTGAAATGGACTTGTCACAGATAGAGGCCAATCATAACTGAAGGACACCATGAAAACATTTATTATGCTCCCAGCAGCATGAAGACAATCACATAAAAATTCCAGGTAATGTTTTTTAAGGGGGCTCATTCTTGCTATGTGTAAAAGCCAGCAGGTTTGTGTTTGAGCAGATGGGGGAGAATTTGCTCTGTCTCCCAAGAGATGAAATCTACTCTGCCATGGATACCTCCCCATGTTTATCTTTGAGCTTTATTGGATGTTGATGTTGGCCCACTAAAAGACCTTCTTGTTTAACGGCTATTCTTAAAGGCTGAACAGAGGGGGTAGATCTTGGACTTGGGAAGCAGCAAACCATTGTGCTGTCTCACAAAGTTCTGTACAGTTGTAAACCTGGTAATCTTGTATAAAGTATCATGGCCTAGTTTTCAGTTGTGGATGGTATTGTCTGCTCTGTACGCCCCCAAAACCGAAGAATATTGAATTATATGGTCTGTAGATCTTAACAGCAAATGTTTGTTCATTAATTGACTGAAACTATCTTTGAGGAACATCCAGACCCCCAAATCTGTATGAACAAGCAAAACTGACAGATGATATTAAAGTTGTAATTTTTTTTAGTTAATTTTTTGTTAACTTTTTTAATGTTATTTCAATGTTATTTCTTTAGTGCTTTTCTCAGTAGGTATTATATCAAGGCAGCTATACAGAAATATTTTTGAAAAAGATATTTTTATAAAAAAAGTTTATATTTTAATAATAATAACAGTATATTTTTACAAAATAAATACTTAAATACACTATATTTATGCATTTTTCCAGAGCAACAGCACATTCAAGCCTTATGCTTGATCAGTACGTTTGTTCCTTGGCAAACGAACCCACAACCTTTGATGCAACGCTTTTCCAGTTAAGATGGTACATCTTCTAGCTCCTAGTAGGAACATCTGGTAAACTAGGAGATTTAACTAAACAACTTCTAAGTTGACTTCACATGAAAAGAGTAACACTGCCTCCGGTTCTATCAAATCACTGCTCTGTGTTTTTAAATGTGCGTAGATTTCATCATTACTTTTGGTATTTCGTTTGGTGACGCTTGTCAAGCAGAAATTACACACTGACGCTTTCAGTGAAACCTGACCTTTGTCCTCTATATTGTTAGGAGTGACCCACAGGTTCCAACTCTTCACAATATTTAAGTAACCATAGAAACCAATCCAAGAAACACTTTTTGAGGTTAAATATTGTTTTTGCTGTGCTGGATGACATCACACGATGTGCGTAAAACGCTGGATTAGGACCTGCGCACCTGAGCGGAGTTTACAGATGACTCATGGGAAAACAAACCCCAGGTCCAATCGCCCCTGACTGAGACTGGCAGGCGACGCTTCATCTGCTGTGTAACACAGGGCAACATGGACACTGGCCTGCTAATCTGGGGCAGTTACTTGTCTGGGGCATTAGATGCTTTCAGCACAGTGTTGTTGTGTAAACACGCAGAGCAACTGACTCCAGGTCAGTAGGAAGGTAAGCGGTTTATCCTAATGTAGCGCTAATGTAAGTTAGATTGTGTGTTTTGTAGGGATTTTCTTCCCAGCTAAACGTTTTAATAATGTTGCTAGTAAGAAACAAAACTTATTATTTTGCAAGTTTTAGGGATGTTCAAAATTTAAAATGTTGTATTAACATTATTGCTTGGTTAAAAGAACATTATTCAAACATTTCTTTAATTCTGTAGCATTTAAAACATTCCACTAACAACTTAAGATTTTTTTAATATATGATATATAACGTTAAACTAACATTAACGCAAGAACTTTTTGATAACTTTGAGAGAACTTTTAAAAAGCATTGGTCAACGCTCTGAGAACGTTCCCTGTTAGCTGGGTTGTCTTGGGTACTGCTGGGTTAGAGAAACAATTCTAAAAAAATTTTAAATTAATTTTCAATTCTGAATTCAGTGTAAAATTCAATTTCATTGTTTTAAATTGCATCAGATGCAGAATTCGTGTGCATGCTTTATGTTTTTTTATACTTTTTTGAGCGCATTTCCCAGAGATGAGAAATAGTTTGTGGTGATATCTCTGCATCAAGGAAGCATTCTGAATTTTTTGGCTGAGCTTCACTTGTAATGACGAGTGTTCGTTGATCCCTAGTTTGATATATAATTAAACTGTTATTTTGCATTAACCGAGCCAACATCACATTCTAGCCTGTTTCACTTTCATTCTAAGTCCCAGACCTGGAGTTCCTGTCAGGTAAATTCACGGCAATTACTTGACATAAGTTGGATGTTTTGTTGAGAAAATTGAGTAATATCTGACAGATGTAGCGATATACACAAACATCGCCGGCGCGTAACTGAATGAAATCTTGAGCAACAACATCCATTTTTGTTGAATAGTGTATATACAGCTTGTCGATATAAATGACTGGTTAAGTTGTGATTGTTTTTAGATTTGACCGCGTTAATTGGGAGAGCTTGTGAGGTTTCCAGACTCTCCACAATCCCTCGAGCGTTCAGGTTTACGCACTGGCCAGAACCTGTTCAGCTACGCCTCAGTGTTAGCATGACTGCCAAACAAAACATAGAGGTGTATTTGGTTTCAGAAGAGCAGAAAAACAGCACCAAGTTGAGAAATGTGGCATTGGCTTGGTCTTAGTTTTGCTTAGTCTGCAGAATAACATGCTGTGTTGAAGAGACGTGGCCTTTGCTCACTGCCCAGTTTCAAACATGTTCTGAAGACCTTGGCACAACCGATGCTAGTCAATGTGCTTTCGATTGGAGCGCTAATGGCTTCCTTCAGTTCCTCTCTGTCGGCACAGAGGACTGTTGGCTATGATGTCACTGAAGGTCTTGCTTTTAGAGATATTGAGCAAACCTTGACAGGGCTTGATCCCAAAAAAATCTCCATATCACCCGTCTTGATATTTATTAGCTGAACTGTGAGAAGTCTCTTTGATGCTATCTTAGGAACACTAGAATCCTTTCCTCTCAAACAGTTAAATATATAACGTCGCCTTTCCGAGCTGAGGTGTTTTATCATTTTTCCCTGACGCTTAAATCCAGTAAAGAGCCCATTTTGAAAGAGAAATCAGATCTGGAAAGAGATTGTTTACATTTCCTCAGCCCCTCTTCACTACACCTGTCATTTTATCATCATTTATAACAGCTAACAGGGAACATTCTCAGAACGTTGGTGACAGATCTCTTAAAGTTCTCTTAAAGTTATCAAAACTTTTCTTTCAGTAATATTAGTAGAATGTTATATATCAAAAACATTTTTCTTACGTTTGTGGAACATTTCACAAATGTTACAGAATTAAAAAAAATGTTTGAATAATGTTCTTTCAATCAAGTAGTAACACTAATACAATGTCTAAAAAACAATGTTTTGAAACAGTTCTTAAACTTTCAAAATATTACTTTTAATGTTTTTATTTCTTAGTAGAAACGTTCTTACAACCTAATATTGTTAGATAAGGTGGCTCTACGATGTTCACAGCGGTTCATGCTCAGTGCTTCATTTGTCCAGTGCAGGGCTGTGATTGGTTGATGGACGGCCAGTTTGAAGTAGGTGTGGTCCCTTCTTCTCCAGCTGTGTCATGTGACAGTGGAGAGCTATGTGATGATGAACAGCCATTATCAGTGGATGCCATCTTGGCTGGTCACGGAGAGGCTGAATGCTCCATGGCTCCTTTTCAAAGCATGTGCCAAGGGTGCTTTCTTCTTCTCCAGGTCTTTATGCTACATTTATCGCTCCACTTACATGAAATCCTGTATAATTGTCCTTTCTATAAGGTAATGAGGTCATATTGCATTGACTCAGAAACCACTATGCTTTGGAATAAAGAATGTGTTGAAAACACTCTTCACCTCTTATGAAAACATCTTTCTCTCCTTCATTCTCTCCCCAGCAGTGAACGTAAACAGCCATCAGTAGTTCATTTGGCTTATCGAATAAATGAAACAGTTAAAAATTAACAATGCTGGCGAATCCATAAAGTTCCAAAAATTGCACATTTTAGTTTGGAACATGTGGGTGCAATGCAACCAGGGAAGATGCATTTTTTTTATTTGCAAGATGTAAACAAATCTCAGCTTTTGCTAAACTGATCTAGACCGATGTGTATAGAACTTTAAACACTTTCACCTCTCAAAGAAGTCTGAAGTCTGACAGCAAATGAACTGTCTTAGATCTCTTTGTAACGTAACAAGGTGAAGACTGGAGACCACACATGGCATGAGTGACAACAGCCTCTCTGGAAATCTGTCCTCACGCTGCAGGTTCCAGACCATTAAAGAGCAGAGCAAGACTTTGAGGTATGTGAAGGCATCATTTTATTCCTGCTGGTTATATATTATTATATATTTGATTCTCTGAATATTTCTAAGTTATGACGCCATTCAATTTTAGTCTTTACCTTGAATTTTTACATACCATATGCCTCAAATTAAAACCAGTTGTGAGTGTTTATACAATGAATGCAAAGGTAAAATAAAGGATATCTAATTTCAACTCTGCAGTTTTGCTGTTTTAAAGTTTTGCAGTTAAGAAAACTCAATTGATAATCAACCAAATCATTCGAACCCAGTGCCCCCCAGTGTCAGACTGTGTATGTTCAATGGACGATTTTGTCCCCCGGTTACATTAAAGGAATCGTTCATCCAAAGATGAAAACACTGTCAATATTTTCTCCCTCGAATGTTGTTCTAAACCCATATGCTTTTATTTTATCTGTGGAACAATTTCTTTTAAACCTTTTTCAACAAGTTTTCATACGATGACAGTTCATAGAGCTCCATGTTTTTTAAGCTGTAAAACACAGTTAAAGTGGTCCATTTATTTTGTGGGCTGTATTGCGACGCCTTATGTTGTGTTTGTGTTATGTTTGTATTATAGTTTATATCTTCTTTTGTGTTCCACAAATAACATCCAACAACAAAAAAGCATGCAGGAATGGAACAACATGATGGCCAGTAAATAAAAAAACATTTTTCATTTTTGGGTTTTCAAAAATGTCTCATCAGGTCCCTCTTATCTGAGCAGGACATGACACGAGTTCTTGCATGCAAAGCTTTCTGGTCAAGTGTGCTGTATGTTCTAGGAAAGAAGCAAGTTAAATGAGGTCCTGTTGTATCTGACGGGCTGTGGGACGTCCCAGCATCACCCCAGCAGGTTAAATGTCTGGGAACCTCTGTGGAGAGTGTAATTAACTTTAGTCTGTGTTCTGCTGTTGCTGAACCATGACCTCACTCGCCCACCCCCAGTGAGAGGCACGTTAGAGCAACATTAGCTGTAATGAGCTTTTATTTGTCAGCTTCTTCTGCAGCAGGTTGTCTCCCAGGGTTCGGCTCTGATACGGAGGGAGAAGGAAGAGGCAGGGACCGGGGCTGGTGGGAGTGTGAAATGCACTATAGAAATGATGGAGGCTCTGTGGATGTGTGTATGCGTGTGTTTTTCTGGCCTAGCTAACTGGGAACATTCTTACAACGTTGGGTGATGTTCTCTCAACATATATCCTATATATTAAAAATGTTATTCCTAAGTTGTTAGAGGAACATTATAAATGTTAAAGAATTTAAAAAGTTGAAAAACTGAACTTTTAAATGTTCCTAGAACATCCAAAATAATGCTTGTTGTTGTTACTTAATAGAAACATTACAGAAACATTCTTACAACATAATTGTTAGCTTAATGTTACATGTGGATGCCATAGAAGAACTTAACAAGACTTGTTCTTATTGAACTGTGATCACAGATCTTTGTACAGTTTAAAATACTGAGATGTGTTCAAATAAATGTCTCTTATTAAAATAGAGGAGACACATATGAGGTCACTGGAGAGTCTTTCTCCCAGGGGAAACATCTGAGAAGCAGATGTCTCTTCAGCATAAATCTCCATTTGCTCTCGTTTTAATCTCACAGCTAAAAAACAACAGAAATAATAAAGATCTCATTTAAAATATTATTTTTTTGGAAATGATAGAGAATATGGACGGGTCTATTTCTGTTTCTCCAAAGCAATTTTAGGAGAAACATCTGACAACAAAATTGATTCTTAAATGAGGAACAACTAAGATCCCATCAAATCTCCAGGGATATGAAGGGGTTCCTCAATGTTCCTCCAGGTAGAAGAAAACCAACTTTGGTGAACTGGGGGCCGAAAACAATCTCCAGTGTGGGAAGTGTGATTAGTTTGGTCGTCAGAGGAATAAAGCAAGCAACTCCAAGAATCTTGACCTGTGGACTTGTTTCTTGATGCCTGCCGGGCTGGTAGAAAGAATCTCTCCACAGAGGCGGCCTGGAATCTCGGCCCTGCTGTCCTGCCTTTTATTACCCTCGAGTTCCTGCGGTGAAGCAGGGGGGCATCTGTGGCTCGGTCTCCCCATTTCATCTACACCTATGGAGGAGGTCCTGGCATGTGCGGCCCAATCGTGAAGATGGAGACCTCCTGCTCCACTATTCCCGCATGTCCTCCTATTGTTGAGAAGAAAAGGGGGGAGTGTCCACCCTGAACACTCACACATGAACACTCAAATAGGGAAATGAAAGTCGTTTCCCGCATGTCTGTGGTCTAGGTGGGCAGCTTTAGAAGCTTTCTCTCAGGGGTCTTCTCACTGAGGAGATGAGGCACAGCATGCTTATGGGAAAATCACATTTTTGTCCTAAAGCTGCTCTTTGTAGTGTTGGCTCACAAAGGTCACGTAAAAACTGGCAAAGCTATTATAGCTTGAGAAGCTTTTAAAACAAGTAATACGTGTTTTGGATTGTGTGGTTTATGATCTGAAATGTGGCCTAATTTGTCCATGTTTTTGCATCAATATCTTCATTAGTTCTGGAACAGCATTGTTGTCTACATCAGGACCACACAGTCAGATTAAAAGGTTAGAATTAGCTCCAGTATATGCACTATGCAAATACATAGATACATACAGGTCTGAACACAATTCATAATGAAGAGTTGTTGGTCAGTATATGTTCTGTTTGAGCTGCTATAATTGTTCCCAGATTTTAGGAATAGGTTGTATTTGGGGTTAAGAAGTTATTTGGCTTTGAATTAGAATTCTTATTAGTTTGTTTAATAAGAAATGAAGCTTCCAACCTGATAATCCATCTTATAAAGCCCATATGATAAAAATGTGTGTAGGTGTGTATTTACCACCAAAACCTGAGAAATCTGAGCAAAACCTCCTTTGGGGCATGTCCTCATTTGTAAAACCGCTATGAAATATAGTAAATAGTGTTTTATAATTGTATAGGTTAGAGTGTTGGTTAGGGTTAGGTTATATTGTTTATAACTGCATGTATAAAAAAACAATAGAAATCTATGGAATGTCCCAATTTAAATAGATAAGTAAGTCTGTGTGTGTGTGTGTGTGTGTGTGTGTGTGTGTGTGTGTGTGTGTGTGTGTTTGTGCCATGTTAGGGCCAAACTTGTCATGAATAATGTCAACAGATTTGTGTTAGGCTAAGGTTGTCTAGGAAGTCAATGAGATGTCCTCACAAATATAGTGAAGCAAACCTGTGTGTGTGTGGGGTGGGGTATGTGTGTGTGTGCGCACAAACATTTCTATGTGCCCATAAAAAAGCACTTCCCCTCTAATTTAGGATGATATCGTTCCCTCAGTGGTAAAAACAAACAGACCAGAATGGACGTCTGGAGCCTGGGAGAAGATCTTCTAATCCCCCTTCTCCTGTGGATCTATGTA
>JAZGTK010015693.1:0-13091 GCA_036877625.1 Ambastaia sidthimunki
TGTGTATGTCAAAAGTTGGATGTTTTAATGCACACCATTTTATTCCGGGCCAGTGTACATATTAAAAAAGAATATAAACTTTATGAAGGTGTTTTTGGCGCAGCTTGGTCATTAAACTGAAATCATACAGCTTTTCCAGGTAACCAGAACCTTTCAGGGTCAATAAAACAAACATCTTAGGAATCATATATGTGTATAGTATGTTATGACTTCAGTCTTCCTGTCTGTCAGTGTGTGTAGTGCAGATCTGACAGATGAGGACTAAATGCTCCGATCGTTTCAATAGATGTGGGATCTGGTGCATCTTCATGCGCACTCATTTTTCTCGGCGTTCCTCCTCTCTACTGTATATTTTCCTTTGGGATACAGATGTTTTCACTTGGGAATGTGGGTCTAGCAGGTGTTAATTTTATTTTTTCCTTTTGTCTCTCTCTCTGTCTCTCTCTCCCCGCTCTGTCTCTCTCAGGAATTCTTCCCATATTAGGTAATTGTAATCTCCAGCTCACTATTATGATGAAGACATGCAACACAATACCGCCATTCGGAAGTGCATTTGTAAGAAAGAAAGAAATAAAAAGAACGAGAGAGAGAGCAAAAGAAAGAGAAAAAAGGAGATTTGCTGGACGGACAAAATAGACTTTTAAACTCAAGTTTTTGAAGACAAATTTTCAGATAATCCTCCTCTTCTTCTGCTAAGCTCGCGCTCTAGAAAATGTACTTCATTTCCATTGACAAGTTCTCTCACGTACGTTACGCTCTGTTTGCCAGCTTCTTCCTAAGAGCCTTAAACCGTCGGCCATTGCAGTGCCTTTAACAAAAACAACTTCCTCTTCATCGCTAACGTCTATACAGCCTCTTCCTTTTTTGATGCTTTTGTCATTCTGACCAGAAATCGTTTTGCTTGTAAATGAGTTTGAAGCGTAAGACCCCACCAGCATGTGCTTCAGACCGCTGAACCGTTTTCGGGTTTCCGTCAACACTTTTCACACACTTGTAATGAAGTGTGGAGTGATTATGGGAAAATAAGAGGGTCTGTTTCGACAGGTGTTGGTCACGAATGTGAAGACAGAAAAAACTATTTACATTTACAATTACACACGTAGCAAACACTTTTATGGTGGCCCTCAAAAATGTATTCAAAATGAACTGAAGTGTTAAATTTAACACGTACAGATATTCAAATAACTCACTGTAATTTGCTTCTGGCCAAATTGCATCTAAAAAATGCACTAGGGAGGCTAAATGAAAAATCCCCCCCTGCATAAATAACCAATCATTATTAGAGGTGACCTTTCAAGCCAATTAGCTTTCACCGTTGCTTTAGAGCGTCATCAACCTGCTTGTAAAGAAGGATGTAGCTGCAGGTAACACAACAGATGAAGAAACATGAAATCCAAATTATTGTGGGATATCAAAAATGCAAGACTAAACGACAGGACCAAATATAAATTGATAGAGCAGAGAACAGAGCTGATGTTGGATAAAATGGTCCCTCCATTTATTTATGAAAGCTGATGGTTTAATCAATAATAATTTATATATAAGCCTGCACAGTAAATTCCTTCACGGACTGCCACTGCTTTTATCTAAAACAACTTGCAAATCGTAACATTCAAGATAGTTTTGGTAGGTTAGACCAGAGATGGGAAAACGTGAGACAATAGTAAAAGAAAATGTAAAAACTTTTTTCGTTTTGGAGTTAATAGGATTAAGTCAAGTGCATATGGGGGAGATTTTGAGGGTTATACTCGGTTGCTCAGGTAAAGTTGGAAAGATCATTGAACCAGTGAAAAATAGTAAAAATTCAGGAAAGTGATTTTGTGCCTCTTTGAGTTGGGAGAACGAGGCGCCGTTTGCTCACAGACTAGTAAGATTTAGATTTGCAGGAGAGGGTGGAAATGGAGTTGTGCTGAGCCAGTGGCTGTTTTATATGCCATCAGCCCCTTACACATCATGCGAGCAGCGACTGGCAGCCAGTGAGGTGCAGCGTTCACTCCCTCAGGCTCATTGAGAACCAAATATGGCACCACATTCTGGATAATCTGCAGAGGGTTAATTGTGCATGCAGTGTAAGGCTGTGTGATTATGATTCAATTACATTTCTTCGTTAGAGACGTTTTCATGTTTTTTAGAACAAGATTTAAAAACGGTGAGCATGCAATCAGTTTATTGTGCTTTAGTTGAGCTCTAACTTTATAGCTAAGATGATCTTGTGGAAACTGTTGATTTAAAATTGTGTGAGTGCAAAACAGTAAATGTCATCAAGGTTTACTGAATGTGTGTGTGTGTGTGTGCTGTGTGTGTATAAATCGCCCAGCCTCTAAAAATAATGCAGGAACTGTCGGGAATGTGACACACAGATGTAATGACTGCAGGAGCTTAACGGCGGATCAACACCACACAGACACACACACACTTACACACCCTATAAAAACACTCTCTCAATAAACCCAAACCTGTTGACAACTGTTGTCGTGTTCAGACAAACTCACAAAACCTTTAAGCGTGATGCTGACCACAACTTCAAATACACACGTAGCATGTTACACACACACTGCACTTAAGTTTTATTAAACATAATGACAGTGTTAACTGTTGTATGTCTGTTGTGGATGTGGTGTTGGATTTGCGTGTGTGTGCATTTTTTGTGTGTGTTTTCACTGTTGGGGGTAATGTCTATCTGCTCATGTGGGCCAGTTAATTTTAGATGTCTCTTTCTGCTCATAAGTTTAACCGCTCTCTCTATCTCTCTCTCTATGTCTCTCTCTCGCTGTCTCTCTTTCGTCGTGTCTGCGTCTGTGTAGGAATTTGTCACTGTGAGTGTTAAATTAATTCATGAGGCGTCAGTGATTTCCAAATTAGACGGTCATCAGATCACATGTAATTTGCTAAACAAGTGCTAAACAAGTGAAGTGTTATCTCAGCAAAATAAAAAAACACCGCATTAAATCCAATGTTGAGAACCAGATTCAAACTATGTCCATATGTTTAAATTCTGATTAAAATCAGATTTTTTGGAATGCGTCGTAGTCCGAACTGTCAAATTGCATTTAAAGTAGTTTTTGTGTCGTTTGGTATTGGCCGTGTATGTAATGTCTCACAAAGTGCGGAATAACGTCTGGGGCTGTGTCTGAACCTATTAATTTTTGCTCACTTGTTTCTTATATAATGAACTATGTAACATTCACTATGTAGTGAATAGTGAATAAGTAAAGATGTCAGCGGTTAAAATTCTTCTGTCACATATGTTCTCTCTTGAGTTCAGCGCCGCAGTGAGACGCCACGACAGACATGAGAAAAGGCAAAATGTCCAGTTTTCCAGGGCTGTCTTCCCACACTGACAGCTACTCTCAGATGTTGTGGGAGAAAGTCATTTGGCCTCATTCTGATGCTGAACAAACGGATCACATTTCATCACTTGCAAAATGACAGTGTGGACAGTCAGTACTGGATATCAGATTTGAAAACTGGATTAGTCTGCAGTGTGAGCAAAGACATATGAGTGCAGCTGGGATTTTTATCTGGTTTTTGCTTCAGGACCCAGAATTCATATTGGAACCAAGTAACCTGACATAGTACCACAATTTTACAAACATGTTTTTAAATTAAAACACTAAAATTCATTCATATTGCCACAAACTGCATAAGCCCCACAATATGCAGAATTATTGACTGTTGGGTGTCTGTTGAATTTCAGTGGATTGAGTGACAAAATAATTGACTTTACAAAACATTCAACATTCAGCCTATGTATATTTAATGTAACATTGTCCTTTACATTGCATAGTTTTGTACATCTTGAGGATCAGGGTGTCACATTCCTTAATAATCGTATTTATCTTGCTACACCACCACATTTACATTGTTAGTTTCATTTTATTATTCATATTTAATTATTTTTTTGCCTGCTGCCCATTACCCCATAAAACAGACCTGTGCCTCAGTTTAGATGTTTAACGTGTTTGTGTGTGTTTCTGTGTGTTTCTGTGTGTTTCTGTGTTGGCAGACTTGCAGAGGGAGATATTGAGAAAATAATTTATATTAAGCTCAGTGTTGTGTCTGAAGGCACGCATGGATATGATTTTTCTTTGATTTTATGTTATAATACTCTCCACCATGCTGTCTAGCCGCTCTGTTGATATGGGTGTGGTTAGACAAATATTTGTGTTTGACAGACAGCGCTGACCGAGTGTTTATTGAAGTTTATGTCTGATGGACAGAAGTGGAAAATGAGCAACTCGCCAGCTATGAATAATCTCTTGGAGCAAGTGTAGACCAAAGCAGCATGAGTGTGTGACATACATTACTGGCCTGCTGTGATTGTGGATGGTATCTTTTGCCATTCTGACGCACTAAAGCTAGCACACTTTCTTTATCCCGAGGACACAAACACACACTGACAGCGAGTCTTCCTCTCTCGCTCTATAAATGCATGACTGAGGGCCATGTTTTATGAAAAATCAGAGAGAGAAAGAGAGGAGTATAAAAGACAAGTAAAAGAACAGTTGAAGTAAAAGCCAATTTGCCTTCTAGCTTTTAAAGGGTTTTTAAGATGTTCATCTTTCAGTCTATATAGGGCATAAAAGAAACCTTGACCTTCTAAATCACACGCACACACACACACTCACACAGGCACACACAGCAGTTTGTTATTTTATGGTTGAGACTTTCTATTGACTTGTTTTTATACTGAACTAATAACTATCCCGCAACCCACAAATGTTTTGATGTTCATCTAAACATTATTTTGTATGTTTATTAAAGTCACAACATGTATGACTTTTGTATTAAACTATCCAAAAGCACTTGCACAATGTTATATATTTTGTGCAATTGTGCAAACTTACAGAAATTAGAGAATCTAGAGACATTCGCAATGGTAAATAGTGTCAAAATTAAAGTCTAATATTCTGAAAATCATAGCTTTTACTACACCATCTCTCCTCTCTGTCTACCCATTATAAACTATGGACAAATTGACAAGTATTGCTTCCATCTCTCTCTCTCTCTCTCTCTCTCTCTCTCTCTTTCTCTTTCTGTCTCTCTCTCTGAGTGTGTGATCTATTAAGATAGTCAGACAGGGGTTGACAGATACACAAAAGCTTCTGCAGTCCTATTGTGGTGGCAGCCCCACCATACAGTATGATCATTGTGTTAGGCCTGCGGGGGGACTGTGTGTGTGCATTTGTGATCATGCGACTTACACACAGTTTTGTTCAGGGTGGGCAGATTATGCTGGTATGACATTGATACATTGAGACATCCAGTGAGATTTTATTGCATTCAAAATGTGTTTGTGTGTGTGTATCCGTGGGTGTGAGCACATGGGTGTAAGGGTTTTTGAGGGTGTAGAGTCACACGGGTGAATAATAATGCCAAAACACTCTTTAAACACGCACTTGCCAACCTGATGTCAAAAATGTAACTATTTTTACAAGGTGGCGATTTTGTATGAATTTGTATGGTGTGAATCGTGTGAATGTTTGATTATTAGAAGAAAAGCAAAGATGAAGGGCCACCTCTGAACCTAACCATCACTGGGGCGAAGGCAGAACGTATGAAAATTTATGAATTAATATGAATTAACCATCAATTCACTAAAATATAAAATAGTTACGGATTGCCATGGGATTGTCACACTTGAAAACACACTGGAACATCTACATACTGGCAAATATATACGTGTTGACACACTCAATATTTTAAAACATGGTCTGTAGCTTTTAATGTCTGTAAAGTCTTTAAACAAACACAGACATCTTTTTGTTTTACTTTTGCTTCATTAAACAGAAAGGGCTGGCTTTTTGAGAGGATTTGTCTGGTGAAAAAACACGTTTTCATGTGTGTGTTTGCTTATATAGATGTGTTATAGGGTGTATGCAAGTATGTGTGAATGTTTGTGTGTTTTGGTTTGAGTGTATATTGAATTCTTGTCTTTGTGCTCTGTTGCTGTCATGGTAACCTGTTTTCAGGGAGTACGGTGGTCCATAGGAATCAAATGAGGCGTGAATAATTTATCTTTTAATGATTTCATTCACATCAATAGCATTGACTTTAAAAAACCTCCTGCCATGACTGGAGTGTGTATGTGTGTGTGTTTGTGTGTCTGTGTTCCCGCATATGATTCTTATATGAGTAAACAAACTACTTAAGTGTAGATTTTTATGCTTTTAATTTTAAATGTTGTAAAGTTAGGGGATTTTCCCTAGCAAGTTAGTATGTCCTCTTGTGTGTGTGTGTGTGTGTGTGTGTTTGGGTGGGATTGAGTGTGCATTTATGCATGTGTTTGCACTGGAAGATTTACATTACTCGAAATTACTTGAAATTGTATGAATTATGGAGTGGAACATTATCATTCAAAGACAATCAAACAGACAGACAGATACACACTCATGCACACACACTCATATACACACACACACTCGCACATAGTTCATGGTAATTTGATCCCACAGTCTGCAGGTTTCTCTGTTGGAGTTTGTTATTATAATTTAAAATGTCTGACATTCACCAGTCATGCCTCTTTAGTGTGTGTGAGTGTGTGTGGTGTGTGTGTGTGTGTGTGTGTGTCCATACCTGCCTAGATGTGTTTTTGCAACATAAAACTGAAAACTTTGTTTATTGAACACGTGCTATGGTAGTATCATGGTATTCTTTGAAGTACATTAAACTATAATGTAAATAATGCAGTACATAACGATGTAATCATGGTATCATCTATGATGTCATTTCTATACCATGGTATCATTGTATTAGTATGTTTGGTCTGGCTCTCATACTTATATATGTAAAACCTCCTGAATGTGTGTGTGTGTGTGTGCGGGCATCTGAAATTGCAATAAGAAAATCCCATGACAAGAATTTTAACCACAAAGCAGTCAGGAAAAATGAGCATCCGAGATAGAAAGTGTATTTCAAAAATATAAAACACAGAAAACCATTCAAAAATCGTTGAATTCATTCAAATGAGGCAGTAAATCAGCGTGTTTACGATTCCCTAAAGTGCCCATATGTGGTTTAAACATGAGTAATGCTGCGTGATACAGCAGCACTTTCCTGCAATGGTTTATGGGTTGGTCAGGCGTTAACAGAACCTTCCATTAGTCTTCAAACAAAATCTCCCTCCAACCATGATTATTTGTTCCTGATGAACTCATTTGTGAGTGGAACTATGGGAAAGGTCACAGAGAAGGGGGAGATGATAACGTTGACTGTGTTTCGTATGTAATGTAATCAGATATGTAAAGCTCACGTCTTAACAGCTGCCCTGGGCTGTGTTTTATTGATTGGTTTATGGTGGTTTAGGCAGAGGGAAACTTCTGGTAAGGCAGACTTGCAACCTGCTATTACAAATGCGAGGCACACACGCATGCATGCAAACACGCTCACGGTCGCACACAAACTGCGGTGATCGTTAAGCAGTAAATTACAGAAGGAAATCCTCGACGGCTGTATGTAATTCCTGCTGGCAGGGTGAGTGTGACTGGAAAACCACACCATTCTCTCTGTCTCTTTCTCTTTATCCTTCTCTGTTCTCTATGAGATTTTCAATCAGTGTATTGTAATTGTGGATTCAGACTTTGAGATTCTAGCAGATTTAAATTTTACATTTTGGATAAATAAAGTGAATGTAAAGATTTTTTAATCTATCAGGTTCTTCTATAGATTAAAAATCTATAGAAGAATCTATCTTCTATAGACATATTAAATGTCTATCAGACATATTATCAGACATATTAAATGTCTATCAAACATATTAAATGTCTTAATTCTAAGGTAAACAAATAAAAAAAGAACATTTAAAACTAAAATGGCCGCTGCTCTCCTTGTTGCCAAGGTTATGGCCTCTTATTAGCATTCCTCCATTAGCATTTAAGAGTAAATAGTATAAATAAATAGTCTCTTTTATGTAATAAGCTTGATGCACATTACAGTTGACTAATCAATCATATCAAGCAGAAAAAAGTAACAAATTATGTGTATTAAATTGAACTTGAATGATGTTACTTCCTCTTCATTGTGTCATTTAAAATGACAGAAGAAAAAGAAAGCTCATATTACTTCATTACTTTATACTTATTTAAAAAACACACTATGGTCATATAATGTTGCTCTAATATGTTTATAATTAAATGAAAGTTGGCAAACATTTTATCTACATGAATCTACTTTCTTCAAATAATTAATTTACTTTTTATTTTTTATTACTATGTGTGTTCTTATTTTTTTATACTGTTGTGGGGTCCAAATGTGTTACCCAAGTCTTACACACCTACAATGTGGAAAACTGATTATTAAACATACGAAATGATGCTTTTTTAATGTCAAAATGCAGAAAGGTTTCTGTGAGTGTGGGTTAGGTTTAGGGGATAGAATATACAGTTTGTAGTATAAAAATCATTATGCCTATGGAAGGTCCCCACAACGCACAGAAACCATGTGTGTGTGTTTGAGAAACTATACCTTAAAGCTCCAAAATCAACAGCACCGACAGACACATCCTTAAAGTGAACCGCTAAAGAAATGTGGGCTTAACCAAGTGTGTGTGTGTGTCTGTGTGTGTGTTTGAGTGAGTGTGGACAGGACAGATGGACTCAAGCAGCTGTGTGTGTTGCCATTGGTTGTGACTGAAGTTTGCGGGTGTGTGAAAGACAACATTGAGGCCTCGTCTGTATTTGAACAGGAATATTTCAGTTTGACTCACCCACACACACACTGTCTGCTGGAATCTATGGCAAATAGCTACGAGACTCAAAACATCTTGAAAAGATTTAGAGAGAGAGAGAGAGAGAGAGAGAGAGTGGAGGGGAAACAGAGTTATCGCCTGTCTTTCATCTTTAAGTGTCTCAATTGTTTCGATCTGTGTGTCTTAAAGAGAGAGAATGAGACAGATAGACATACAGATAGACAGACGGAAAGACAGAGAGCAAGAGCGAGTTAAGGAGAATGAATCACAGGGAGAGACAGACAGAAAAAAAAACAAGTGGTTGTGGGAAACTTAGCGGTTGTCTGTATACACCCATACTGGCAGAATCAAATCTAAACACAAACACACACTGCCTTCTTGACCCTGAACTCATAGCCCTCTATGTCAGGCATTATGAATCTATCCTCAGTCAATGATCCCACGATTCATCCTTTTTTATGATCAAACCAATAAATATATAAAACAACAGAAGCCTGCAGCACGTCCTCACTAAGACATCTAAGATAACGTGCGAGTATGTACATGTGTATCTCTGTGAAGGAGGGCAGTCTGTGCCCTCAAAACCAGGCTTATAAGACGAGTGCTGAATGCCTCCAGTTCATAAACACCTCGCTAATGAGTCTCTCAGGGGAAAGCAAATGATTGGCGCTCATTTCTCCACAGATCCCACTAACACCTGCTAATGTGTGTGTGTGTAGATGACATTTTCATGGATGACAGGTGGTCTCCCTAACACCACTGGATGTTGAGAGAGGGGGACTGTGACTCACACGTTCACGCTCATAGAGTACTAATCCATTTTCAGTGTTGCTTATCAATGTGTCTCAGCTGTTGCTGGAGTCAAACTATCTTCTAGCAAGAGGAACCAGCTCAACTTCAGCTGTGACCACAATCCAGCTTGTGTGTGTTAGTGGTCTACCAACATGGCTTTCTTGTCAGCTAATACTGATACCGTTAACTGAAGAGCTGGTGTTGCTGGTGGTCCTGCCTAAGTTTTTCTCATTTTTATGCTGAGTTTGGGGTGAAATCTGTGGTATTTAAATATGGTGATGTGTCACAGGTCGCTGAAAAGTACTGCACTTTTGTTGGAAGCTTTAATTGGTCACAGTAACCAAAATAATTGATACATGTGAAGCAAGGAGTGGGAAAGATGTTGAACTTTGTGAACGATGGTAATTTAAAGAATAATTCAAATTAAACAATTCCAAAATTGAAAATAGTTGTGGGTGTGTTTTGGAACTGGCAAAATCTGCATCAGCATCTAAAAATGGCCTCAAATTACCAATATAGCTGTTAGTCACTAATGTAAACTTGATATGCATCAAACAGACATTTAGAAATTGAGGGGGGTGGATTAAAGGACATATAATGGGAGGGGAGGCTTCACGAATGCAGAGTTCATTAACTTGAGGTCACACTAGGCAGAAACACATTGGCAGCTGGTTTGAGAAGTCCCATATCTAAGGCTGTTTCACCTCTGGCTCAAACTTCAAATGCACACACACACCACAGCTGGGTGAAATGACCGTTTCTGATACTGTTCAAGCAAATCCAAACACTTCCAGCTCTGATGTTTGTGTGCCTGTGTGTTTATCGTATCGCGTTGGTTAGATAACATTGTTTTTGGTTCGTCATACTGACATTTGCTATCAAAGACTCAAGGATATGGTAGAATCACTCTCTGTCTGTTTCTCTTTCCTCTGTCGTTTTCCTTTTCTTCCTGTCTGGTCTTGTTGAGCACTGTGTGGTGTCTTTTAGACTCAGTATAGATTCTTAATAGCAGGGGTGCAGCAAACATTATAACTGATTCAAACTTCTAGCTTTGTAATTGTTGTTTTAAGAAAATTCAGGGTTTGCCCCCCTCTTCCCTACCTTATTGGGATATTATTACTTATTCCATTTGGCTTGGTCGCAGTGCAAAGCATAAAATTACCCCATAAAACAACAACTTCAAGACCAAGCAGAAGCCCATGCCAACCATTTGCATCAGTAACAGCACTGTTGCTCAAAGTCTAGGGCAAAATGTTACTGGTTCCAGTACTATGGCTTAACCAACTAACATGCCTTTTAGCAGATATGTTAAGACATGATATGTTAAGATAACATAACATGTCTTTAATACTTAAGAGCAATATTAAGGTTTTACCAGGTGCGCGAACTGTTTTCATGCTTTAAATAAATGCTTTGATATTGCAGTTTAATTAAAAATATGTAATAAAATATTGATATTCTTTTGCAGAATTTATCTGTAATTAAATGTTCATATTTTTTGAGCTGTTGATAAGGATACATAATGCTTATTAAAAACACTATGCATGTGTTTGTGATTCTCAAATTATGGGGACCAAATGTCCCCACAGTTATCAAAATACCATTACATTTTGACCTTTTGGGGACATTATTAAGTCCCCATGAGGAAACAAACGCATAAATCATACAGAATTATCTTTTTGGAAAATCTAAATGAGCAGAAAGTTTTATGTGATGGGTAGAGTTAGAGGTAGGGTTAGTGTAGACTGAACATACAGGTTATATAGTCCAAAACTATTACTATTACCACTTCATAAAACATACAAATAATGGGGACAAATATGTACCCAAAAGTCAGCAAACCTGACAAATCTGTAAAAATGTTGTAAAAATCTGTCCTCCAAACCCGTTTGTGTTCTTCAGAGTCACGGGGGGCTAGAGTCTATCCCAGCATCTCAGGCCATGGACGGAAACACCCTGCAGGACAAACATTCACACACACTCACACAGCTAAGAGCAATTTTATTTATCATATCCAATTTACCAACCTGACCTTCTTTGGACTGGACGATTATTTGGACTTATAATTGGAGTACCCAGAGGAAACCCATGCTGACATAAGGAGTACATGCAAACTCTACACAGAAAGGTCTCCTGACTCAGCCTGATCTTAGTTCAGGAACCTTCTTGCTATGAGAGAACAGTGCTACCATCTGAGCCACTGGGCCACCCCTTTACTTTAAAATATATAGTAAATTAAGTTTTTTTAAATGGTACAAATGCAGAAAGTTTTATGTTAGGGTTGGTATATGGGATAGGTTATGTTGTTTATATACTTAGCTGTGCATTAAAAAGTCTGTGGAATGTCTCCATTTAGATAAATAAACGTGTGTGAACGATTGCCGATGCTGATAAGATTCTACTGCCCCCTAGTGGCTAGAGATATAACCATCACTGCAGCTGCATCCAGACAAGTGTGTGTGTTTGTGTGTGAGGAGTTTTGCTTTTGTAAATAGCTGTCGATCTCTGTGGCACTTTTCACTTTAAATCCTGCTGCTCTACGATTGGTGCTGTCATCTGCCACTCATTAAAGTGACAGGCAACTAGATGAATAGAGCCCGGCAAACCGTTTAACAGACAGACAATCTATCTCTGTCTGCCTCTCCACAACACACACACACACACACACATACACACACACACAGAGTTGATCTGTTATGGCCAATGTCTGGTTTTTGGAGTCTCAGTGTCTGTCTTGCATTATGATTGACAGCTGAGGAATTTGACAGACAGGTCTGGCTGGCTAAACTGGCTATTCATGATCTGTAAGGGTCCCGTAGTGTGTGTGTGTGTAAACGAGAGGGTTGTCTTTGAGGGCCTGCTTTGCGTGAGGGAAGCCACTTCATTAAAGACACCCCCTACTGAGACAAACACATAGAAACCCACATGCATGCACACACTCCATGGGTGCAAAGGTCAACCTTTGGGAACCCCATGAATGGAGAGCTGGTCATGTGACGGGCTTAAATTCTGATCATGTGACCTCTTGAAAACCTCTAAGCTTTTAGGCAATGGCAATTATGATAATTGATATTCGTTTAAACGGGTAAGTGAATTGATGGTAATAATTCCTGCAGGTGGACCGGCAATAACAGAGAGAGTGTAAAAAATCGATTAGTTTAGTTTGACTTATCTCCTCGTTTTATTGTGCTGCAAGAGTTTTTTTTCCCACAGCAGGAGAAAATAAAAGAGTGAACAGGAAGACAGAAAGTGAAAGATGGAGAGTGGCATAAAAGCAGAGGATTAAGCCTCTGTTAGTTTTTGTTCATTTATTGAAAAGAGGAAAAGAGAGAATTAAGCACTTCCTCTAAAGGTGCTTAGGGGTCATCATTCAACCCTCTCTTTCTCTCTGTCTTTTCTTCTCTGGTTTCTTTCTATGCTCTTGATGCCCTCCTGGGTGTTCCACTCTGTGCTGCCACAGAAATTGTGTGTGTGTGAGTGTGTGAGCTCTCTCTAGCTGTCTAGGCTCCCGCCATGTCTTTGTGTTTGTTTGTGTGTGTGGTGAACTTCGTGTGTGCATGCGGATGCTTTTTTCGATTGGTTGCTCTGTTGAACTGTGAAACGTTTTTTTTTT
>JAZGTK010015694.1:0-13090 GCA_036877625.1 Ambastaia sidthimunki
TAATGTAATTTAAACATCAAGTTCTTCTGAAGTGCAAAAACAAATGTATGCAGACAAATATTGTTCCTTCCATATGTTTTTGATTATTCCCAGTATAATGTCCTCATGAATAATTAAGTAGGAAGCCTCAGGTAAGCGTTATTCCACTCGCAAAGCCCCGCCCCCCAGCGCAGTCACTGGCTGTCTTCTTTAAATATTCCATTCGGAGGCTTGTCATTGGTCGGATTCATACACAAGCGATTTCATAAAGCAAATTCCTTGGAAGTTGTGTAAAATCACAGACACACCGAAGGTCCGCCGGGAATCTCTTTAATCTGCGGAGGAAAGTCATTCCTGACCGGCTCTGGATTCACTTTCCTGTAAGTAGCAGCGCTTTAATAACTACCGCAATGCTTAAAAGTTAAAGCAGCTCTTTTGCTTTGATCTTATACTGCGCATCTACTGAAGATCTCAGTCTGATCTCTGATGATCATATGAGATGTGATAACTCGACTGATAAAACATTCATTCTGCCAAAATTATACGTGCAATTTTATTTTTTAATTCGTTTGGTCCTGGTTTGCTGACATTAGATGTTAAATAGTTTTAAAACATGCCATGCATCATCTGTCCTATTGTATTCTCAGTAAATCAAATATTATAATGCCGAAGTATGTACACGAAGTATGTTTAACATCATCATCATCAGTATATGTTCTAAGAAATGTATTTAATTGCATAGAAAGAAAAAAGAAAACATAATATGTAACTTTATAACGATTCTTCAGCTATTGATTCTCCTTTAGCGTCATATTTTGTTGTAACTTTTCTCATCACAAGGATGAGAAGTTTGATTTTCCTGTAAGTTTTACAGTCGTCTGGCTGGAAGATGAGAGAGATGCTTGAGTAACTGTCCATGCTGGTGTTTGTCGCAGTCCGATTACAGTCCAAATGAATGATGAATAAGCGCTCAAGATGAATAAACAGCGCATTCATCTCTCAGTTAAAGGTTCAGTGCAAAACAAAAGCTTGCTTTTGCAATTTAGTTACAATTCACATTAGAAAATGATCACGAAACCAATGTGGATTTATATGTTATAGAATTTAATAGTTTCACTTTAGAGTTTATAATTGCATGAAACGTAATGAAGATAATAGTTCATATGTCAGTTCTTGTTTCACGTCATGCATGCATTTCTGTTGCGACTGCACTGACTGTGTTGCATGCAAAGCTGCAGTGAGATGGAGCTGATCGCATCATTTCTAGGCAAACTACCTCCTCAGGATGCAGAGGTGCTGCAAGGACATGCTCACCTCTTCAGCTCCTCAGCCCAACTGTATCTGGATTTATGACCCCGTGCTTGAAGACTTGAGCTTGGATCATCTCCAGTTCTCACCTCATCCCAGAAGCTCACGTTATGATGACAGATGAGAGAACGTACAGTTTTCTCAGAGCGCAGGTGTCCCATCGCCCTTATTTGAGCATTCCGAGCGTTAAAGCTATAAACGCAAAATAAATTACAGTAAAATGACACGTTTACTCTGCTTTCACTGTTTCTGCCCGGACGGTGGCGAGTTATTGATAGAAAAGGATATAATAATGTAGTCCTTTAAGAAAGGACTTCAAGAAACCGACAACCTTTGTAGAAGCTTTGAGTCAGTTTAACTCGGTTTGTGATTCTTGTCATCAAAACTGTAATTTTTAGAGATCTTCAACCTTTGGTCCAGTGATGTGACTAATGCAATACTGCTTTGATTAGAGGTGTAACACTTTCATCTCAGACAGAAAAGAATACATTAAGACAAGCTGAATCTCAATTAATTACACGGCTTTGATGTTGAAGCTCTGTGGATCAGTAAAGTAAGAGACACACACTCATATCTTTCTTTTGCTGTCTCTCCACCTTTATTTCAAAATCTCACTCAGCATCTCTTTATGACTTCACCATAACTGCGTCTATCAATGCACAAAATGTACACTGTCAGGAAAAATGTGTACTTTTAGCTTGTCATATATATATATATATGTGTGTGTGAGTGTGTGTGTGTGTATGTGTACAATAAATGTTCCCTATATACATATATAGATATATATAGCAGCTACTATGGTGACAAGCCATTAGTACATATTTTCCCTGGAATATTGCACATATATCCAGTAGAACAAACATAGTATTGTTTTTCATTAACTTAGTCTTCTTTGATAGACTGTCCTCGTTAGAATTTAGTTTTATTGTTTGTAGTCTGAACGTACAGACACCTTATTGGAGATGTGAAGTCACAGACAGACAGACAGACAGATAGACAGACAGATAAAGGTTATCCCACTTCTACAGTCTCTCTTAGTCTGTTTGTCACATATGGATTTTGCCATCTTAAATGTCTGTCGTCTGTGCCTTGAAACCCCTTCTGCTCTCAGGTCTTAATATTGGTCTGTTCAGGCCTGTCACATGTCTGCAGTCTCTGTATTTATGTCTGTGTTCTGCGAGTGTAATGCTGGACGGGTAATTGCCTCTTAACACTGTAGAAAGCCATTCCGCCTTCAAAACTCAATGAAAGTGGGTTTCTCGCCTGTGCGGTTCAATTCAGTGTGTTTTACAGTTCCTCTTACTTGAGTGAGTCATAACCTCCATGAAAGAGTTTTTCACAGATCAGGGGGTAAGTACGAGGGGGTCCTGTCATAGTTGGGCACTCAATTTAAGCTCTCTTTCCTTCAGGAGCTGCCCAGAGAAAATGTATACTTGGTGGCAGTGTGTCAAAATGATTTTTATCACAGATTTCATTTAAATTTGCATCAGTTGTTCTACAACAACATTCTTAAAGACAATTAAGACAATATACCCAGAATAACAATTCTGACATTTTTCATTGTCGTTTTGGTGTACTGTTTTCACACAAATCTTTTGCATTTATTGCTTTGGTTATTTTAGAAGACTCAGTAAAAAAAATGTCCACTGTATTTAAAAGAGCAGCTTGGACATTAAAATATCCTTCTGTTTCTCCCGCTGAAGAAAATTAGATTTTGGACAACATGAGTGTATTTAAAGCTACAGCCAGTAACCAGCCTCTCTGTCGCCATCTCTGTTTGAAATATAAAACTGCAGCTTACTTTACATACTTTATTACATATGTTAATGTCAAATAAAGTAATAATAATGATTATAAACTTAATGATACTGTATATAAACTTACTGATGGGAATTTTGGAGTGAACTGTTTTCACAATGTCAAAACTGCTCAGTTAAATCATACAAAATTCCAGTGGAATTCATATTGGACAGGAATTGTTTACAGAAATTTTGTTTTAAAAACCTCCATTTATTCCACAGATGACAATGTCAGTGTGGGTTTTACTGCTCACTGTGGGTGCATCTGCTCGTTTTGGACTCTCTCTGGGTCAGCGCTCGGAACCCATGTTTGCCTCAGTAACGTCGAGTATTTTCCCACCCGACTACGAGAACAACCCCACCCAGCTCAACTACGGTGTGGCTGTCACCGACGTGGATGGAGATGGAGATCTGGAGATGTTTGTATCGGGGTGAGATTTTGTTCACCTGCCAGATCAGATTTCACATCACATCCACTACTGTCAGGTGGATCATTCAGAAGCAAAGAGGTTATGATGTTCAGTTTCTTGAAGGATTTAAGCCTGATCAATGTCTGGCAGCTATAGAGCTGTTTTGTGTTGTTTGAGTGAAGTAACATTCTGTTATATTGACACAGAACCGAAACACTTGCCAAGAAAATGCCATTACTTCAGTTTGTGGCTGGAACACAGAATTTTCTAGGAGAAACGGAAATGTCACGGCAATCAGTTTGGCTCGTTTGTAAACCGTCGTGAATTGATTTTGATTGTCTTAAGTTAGTAAATGCTGATAAAAATAAATGTAACCGGACATTTCAGTGGTTTTGGCGTCATGCTTGAGACTTTTCAAAGTGCAGTAGAGTGCGTCTGACAGCACTGTATCTTCAGGGAACGTAGAAGCTGCTTTTCTTTGTATTAAATGACAGCTGAGGTTGAACTCGGTCTGAGAAATGTACCAACAAGAATGTGTTGAAACAGGAAGGAGATTTAGAAAACGTGGTTGTTGCTGTGAGACTTGGCAAGAGGCTTAAACAAAAGTCTAACAGGGAACGTTCTCAGACGTTGACTAGTGTTCTCCAAAAGTTTTTTCAGTCATCTTCAGTTATATTATTACAGTAACATGTTTTAGTAGAAGTTATATATCATATATATAAAAAATGTTATACTTAAGTTGTTAGTGGAATGTTTTAAAGTTACTGAATTAAAAATGTTTGGATAATGTTTCCTATAACCAACCTGAAAACATTTAAAATAAACTTTATAAAGTTTCGGTAAATTAATAGAAACTTTAGAGTCTTACAACCTAAAATTGTTAGCTAGGTCTTTTTTAATCTCATTGTTCTCTAGGAGAAATTAAAGAGATCTCAGTAGTGAGTTTTTTTTACCTGTAGCTTAGCATTTGCAAGTTTTGCTGCAATCTTCTTTGTCAGTTTAAAAAAACTGGCATTGCATTAAATTTTTTGTTTGTGCAAACTGTATGTTTTACTTTCTCTCTGCAGCTACAACGGCCCAAACCTGGTGCTGAAGTACGACAAGGTTAAGAAGAGGCTTGTTAACATTGCGGTTGACAACCGCAGTTCTCCGTACTACGCGCTTAGAGATCGCCAAGGCAACGCTATCGGGGTGACAGCGTGTGACATAGACGGCGATGGAAGAGAGGAAATTTACGTCCTAAATACTAATAATGCCTTCTCAGGTATGAAACAGTTCCATGGAAGAGGCTTTTGATTAAATAATAAGTAAATGGACATTAGTTCTGTGTCATTTACTCTGTTATTTACTGTGGGATCTCTGTTCTTTATGCAGGCAGAGCGACGTACACAGATAAGCTCTTCAAGTTTCGTAACGGACGCTTTGAGGATCTTCTGAACGATGAGATAAATGAACACAGAGATGTTGCTAATCGTGTGGCCGGCCGATCAGTAGCTTGTGTGGATAGAAAGGTAACAAGTCCTCAATGTCACTATGTGTCACTAAATGTGTCACTATGATTTAAATACATATTTGTATCACTATATGTATATTAGTTTATGTATATATAGTTTGGGCGTTTGGAGCTAATAGACATAAATGTAATTAAACTGAAACGTTTCTGGTATCTTACAGCTAAGCTGGTGCTATTTGAATGAGTTTGTACGTTTTGTAAATGGGCCTCTTTTCAGTTCCTGTCGCAATGGCAGTCACAGAACAGCAGCTCTGTTTGGATCTTGGTTCTTGACTTTTTACATCTTGTTACTGTCTGAGCGTTTCACTCCGGCGAGCTCGGGATCCTCTGTGGTCATCGTTTACAGTTTGTCAGCGGAGTCCAGCCCCGTTCAGCCGGCCAATAGGATTATTCGTTTCCAGCGTTCTGCAGTATTTGTCTCTGACAGCGAATCACGCGCTGTGATAATTAGAAAGCGCAAGGCCTCATTTGTTTTTTTTTTGTAAGGTGACATTAGAAGAAAAGAAGAGCTTTAATTTGTCTCTCTGCACGGAGGTTATCAGAGAGCTCACGTCTGACCGCACTTCGCCGACACTTTAATCCTGGACGACATGATGGATGGCCGAATATGTCAATGATTTGTATTTAGTCCAAAACACAATAAGCTGAACAGCATATTTCTGTAATTATTTCTGGACTCGTGCTGTTATGTGGAGCAGTCAACAGTGAAGGATGCTCAGCGGTTCTGGAGAACAGCCGGCAAGGGATTGAAATGGATTTTTTCATCTGCAGTCATTTGACCGGGCTAATGCTAGTGAGATGGTCCTTCTTAAAAATCCCTCAGAAATGATTTTATGATTTAAATGATTTAAGATCGGGCTTTTAATACGTTTTGGAGGGAAACAAAACAAAATGTGTTTGGTCTTCATGGAATTAAAGTTGGAACAGAAAAATTGCCCTATTAGCGGATGTTATACACGAGTCGATTTCAAAAGAGACTTTAGCTGCAGAAAAGTTCGCTGCAGAAATGAGCTGCTGGGGCAGATGGTTAAATTCCTCTTGTAATCATGTGTATTTTCATTTATTCTTAGCTAGTTGTAGAAGGTCACAGTGGTGTCAAATGATAAACATGAAGATGTAGATATTCAAAAGTCTTAAGTTCCCTCTGTTAAAAAAAAAAAAAACAGCTAGTCAAACTACTGTATATGTTGCCTGCTGTTCTTCAGCCTGGGTTGGTGGTGTTCATCCTAGCTAACAGGAAACGTTCTTAGAATGTTGGATAATGTTCTCTAAAAAAACTCTAAATGCTATCAAAAATGTTATTGCAGTAATGTATTTTAAGTATTTATATTGGAACATTTTAAAAATGTTACAGTTCTTATAACCAAGCAATAATGTTAATGTTAATGGAAATGTTAATAGAACGGTTAGGGAAATGTTAGGCTCTTACAACCTAAAATTGTTAGCTGGGATAAGTTTATGCTAAACTGGTTATTTTAGCAGTTATTTACCCATATATTCTCTTCAGCTTTAAAGACATCAGTATTCAAATGCATTGTATATTTTTTTCCCTTGAAAATGAAGCACCATCATCTGTCATTTCAGAGTGGACAGGAAGACACATGAGCTTGTTTCTTTCAGAAGATGGATTGATTCTCACATCTGCAGGAGCAAATGATTGTTATCTAAAGCTTTTTGGAGGCTCTGGAGTTTTTCCAGTGATTTTTAAAAACATTAGGGCAAAGCTTCAGCTTCTAGTTTGTTAGCTTTTACCTTCTTTAGTACGTAAACAGTTTAATGGTGCAGAAATTGAGAAGCCACATAAATATTGAGCCAGAATGGTGTGAAACATGCACTTCAGAGATGGTCAATTGAGTTTTTACAGCTTTGAAATGAGACCTGAACGGTTGTGGTTTGAAAACCACAAGTGATAATACAGATACCACATCGTCCTTGAGTGCGGCAGCTGTAGGTTACGCTAGTTAAATGTCCTGCAGTTGGTGTACTGAATCATTCTTAGGAAAAAGTGTCTCTTCTTTGGACTTTGAATTATAAAACCAAAAGTTTTTTGTGAAAAGTTTGTAAAATTACAATATTGTGTCTTGACGGTAAATGCAGTTTTGTAAAATGTTCATGCATTATTTTTGGCCTCTAGCTTTCACTTCAACCCTGTTATTCTGTAACATTAAGTGACATTATAAAAGTCTTTTCGACCACCAAAGTAAAAAAAAAAGCGTCAGCTTTGTTCCACTACAAAACTGTAACAGGGTGACAGTACAGGCAAAATCCCAGTAAATCTGCTTTTTTGTTGATGAACAGAGCATGAAAACCATTAAAATAGTGACATTAAAACCCAAACTGCTGTTACAGATTGGGGCAGCTAACGGCATTATTCTTTAATCTGTGTTTTCTGACCTGAAGTGGCAGTTGTGTGGAAACCAGTGAGCATTTGACATTTTCATTGTTGTGCCTCATTAGGATTCCGGTCACGAGCTGCTGATATTTATATACTTATGTATATATTTTTTTTATTTCACCGTTTCCATGCTGTTGGATCGTGGGTGTCTTTATTGAAACTGTGTGCGTAAGTTCATTTGCTTGGCTACCTCACTGACTTCATATCCACAGGGAATCTTTCTGATAATGGGGTGTGAAATTAATATCCGAGGGGAGGCGGCTGAAATATGCGTGTGTGAGTGTATGTATGCGTGGTCATGTGTATATTTCGTGTGTGTGTGTGTTTGTGTGCTTTGCTTGCATTATGTGGAATTGTGGGATACTGTTCAGAAAAACTTTCAGATACCTCTGTTGTTTTGGTCTTGATATGACATTCCCAGCTGACGGGACAATGTTGTTGCAGTAACATTAGTAGAACAATTTTTCTCTCTCTCTCTCTCTCTCTCTCTCTCTCTTTCTCTCTCTCTTTCTCTCTCTCTCTCTTTTCTCTCTCTCTCTCTCTCTCTCTCTGTGTGTGTCTGTGCATATATTTATTTATACCAATATGTTATTTTAATACATAGAAGTTATTGGAACGTTTAAAAATGTTACAGAATTAAAAAGTTTGAATAACAGTCTTGTTATTGAATAACATACATACTCATTTTTCTGACGTTCTTGGAACTTTCTAAATAACAATTTCAATGCTTTTAATTAATGGAAACATTGGGGAAACGTTCATCCAACTTAACATTGTTGGCTGAGTTACTGCTGATGTCACTATAAAGTCAAATGTCATCATTTCTGTTTCAGGGAACAGGACGTTATTCCATCTACATCGCCAACTACGCCAGTGGGACTGTAGGTCCACATGCTATGATTGAAATGGATGAAAGTTCTAGTGACCCATCCAGAGGGATCATTGCGCTGGTAAACGTGGCTGAGCAAGCTGGAGTCAACAAGTTCACAGGTGTGTGTGAGAAGAGTTGTCACATCTTGAATCAGTCTCTTTACATGGATACCCAACAGCGAACGTTCTCAGAACATCGGCTAACGTTCCTGGCTGAAAGGGGTTTATTTTTCACCTTCTGAATACATTGCAGATACAGGATGTGTAAAACAGGCCTGAGCACACAGTGCTGTCAGTGAATATATTACCCATGAGTCTTTAACGGCCGTGAGCTGTAGGGTCAGAGTTTTTTTTTTGCTTGTGGTTGATTTACTGCAAACCTTAGTGCTCATATCAGCTTTGAATCACTGAGTTATGGACAGTGTTTATCAGCTAAAGCAGCCAGTAATAGAGAGTTCAGAGGCCCGGAAGGCAGCGCGGAATAAAGAGACGGAGGTTTTTGGCGCACTCAGCTGTTTACTGCACTGAAAGTCATGTGAAGGCACAAGGACAACTGAGTCATATTTCAGCTCTGACTAACTCAATGAAGCAACCGTTCCATTAATCACGGTGGGGAGAGCTGGGCTGGACCTCCAGTCGGAGATGCTTCAGGGAACGCAGTCGTGTGGATGGTGTGAGGGGAATGAGGCAGAAGATACCTAGTGTTCAGACAGGAGGGTTTCCCTGATGTTTACCATTAGTTTCTCAGTTAACTTTTGTACTTAAACTTTTTGAGGGTTTTCTGAATAAAACTATTGTTTGTGCTTGAGATTGGAACAAAGCCCAACCTCCACAAAAAGTTGACACAAGGTGCGGATACGTGTATACTTGTATACAACTATACAGCTCTGTAGATCTTCAGTTGTTGTACACGTAGGATGTGATGGTTGGTCAGTGTGGTATTTGTCCCACCCCTCCTCCGCTGTGATTGGACAGCTAAGTAAGAAGTGACATTGACAAGCTCAGCGTTTTACCAAAAATTGAACATTTTCAACTGTCTTGGAAAACACTCACAGTGTCTAACACAGTGGAAAAAATGCTCACTGCCTCACCAGCTGCTGGCGCTCCCGTTGCAAACGATTGTAAAAATACGCTGGCCTTGGAAAAAACGTGTTGGTGAACACACAGGCCTGATTGCACTGCCGTAACTCAGCTAGAGGTCAATGCTGAAATACAGCAGTGAGAGCTGCGACTGGTTCATGAGATGTGATGGAGGAGAGCTGGTAAATGCACATGTTCACACTCTTTGTAATGTGGCTGTGAGCAGCCAGAGTCTGTGTCAGCAGAAGCAGCGGAGAGCCGGTGTCGAGGAAATGAGCTGGAAAGACACTAACGATTTCTGCTGCGCGTTGGGTGATGATGGCCTTCTCTGTCTTCTGTGTTTAGGGGGACGGGGGGTCGTGGTGGGTCCGATCGTAAGTCAGTACCTGCCTGACATATTCTGCGACAACGAATATGGCCCCAACTTCCTGTTCCGCAACAACGGAGACGGAACGTTTACGGACGTGGCTGCACAGGCTGGTGAGCTGTCGCTTCTTCATGATGTTGTTTTGTTGAATGTGGTGAGCATGAAACCTTTTACCAGCACTCAGGAAGTGAGGGAGGATGTTGCTCTTGCAGGAGTGGATGATCCGATGCAGCATGGCCGCGGTGTGGCGTTAGCAGATTTCAACCGGGATGGAAAGACGGATATCGTCTATGGAAACTGGAATGGGCCGCATCGCCTGTTCCTGCAGCTCGGCAACCATCGCAAGCAAAGGTTTAAGGTGCGGTTTGTAAAAATTGCTAGTTTTTACATTCACACGACAACAGCGTACTAAAAACTAAAGTTTTTCCTTCACGTTTTTCGCATGCAGATGACAACGTTGTCAAAACGTTCCCTGTTTACATGGATCTGCCAAAAAGAAAACACGTATTGTATTATGCAGTGGCCAAACCAGTAGTTGATGATGTCACCAGGGGGACTGCACATACACACGTGATCCTTTTTTTAAAAATGTGCGTTTTTGTAGTTTACGCAGAGATGAAAACAGTTTAGTTTTAAAAACATGCACTTTAAAACCTGTTTGCAAAAGTTGGCATTTTCAGCCCCCGAAACACTACTGTCATGTACATGAACATAAATCAACACGTAAATAGTTCTTTCATTCATGTTAGTGTGTAAACGGTCCCTGTGAGTTTTTATTGGAAGTGAATTTAATTAATGGTGGGCTTCACTTTTCATCTTCACATTGATTTAGTTTTGCTCTTTTCCTCTTCAGCTGTGTAATTAAATTCTTCTGACAGAAGACACAGGAGATCAAATGAAACCATCTGCTGTCTGATTACAGTATTCAATTATTCTCTAATCAGTGTTATATTGTTTGCGTAGCGACCTGGTCGTTTCAGATGGAGCAGCAGATTGATTGTAATTAGTGATAATAAGATCGAAGAATGTCTCTATTGTCTGAGATTTACACGTGCTATTTTTCTTCCTGCGGCCTGAGATCTGATCCAGGCTCCTTTGACTCCTACGTAAAATTAGCGGTATTCCAGCTAACCGGGAACGTTTTCAGAATGTTTGGCTAATGTTCTCTAATATTTCTCTCTGGTTCCCTCAAAGAACACAAAAAGTGTTCTTGCAGTTAGTAGATCTTTTTTAACATTACATATCATTTATATCAATGTTTTATAGAAAGCAATAATGCTAATGCGTCTAAAAACTGGACATTCAAAACATTCAACTGAACATTCAAAATGACCTTTTTGTTAATTAGTGGAAACGTTAGGGAAATGTTCTTACAACCTTAAATTGTTAGCTGGGATAGACTACTATCAGTTGAATAAGGCTGTATTAGCGAGCTTTCTTTTGAATAAATTAATAAAAACAAAATGGTGTCTGTGTTTTCCAGTTAGACGTGTGTGTTCAGGCCTCTGTGTCATCAGAGTGTGTCAGATAATTGTATTGACTGAAGCACAGCACGTGTAAATCTTCTCTGACTTCAGTTTGATCTGTTTTAAGAGCACTGATTGGCTCCTTTAGCGGAGAGATAAATGTCAGCTGGAAGCTGTTTTATGGGGGTCAGTTGTTGGGTTAATGTCTCGTGGGAGCGCTTACAGGAGAATCCGTGCAGGTGAAATGCAGCGGGGGGTGTGATGACCTTTGTGATTAAGACCCTCTTTTATTCCATGTGTTAATTACAGCCGGCTGAACAAGCCCGGCAGCTTGTGTTAGTGCATGTGTTTGTCTTAATTAAATTGACCAGATTTTTACTGTTTTAGTCTGGGACTGCCCAGCTAACAGAGAATGTTCTCACAGCGTTTGCTAATGTTCTCTAAAAGTTCTTTCAGTTATCCAAAACGTTCTTGCAGTAACATTATTTTAAAAAAAATTAACGTTATGTCATATCAAAAATGTCATGTGTAAGTTGTTAATGGAATGTTTTAAAAATGTTACATATTAAAAAAACGTTCTTTTTTTAATGTTCCTAGAACTTTCAAAATAACATTTTTACTGTTTTTGTTGCTTAATGAAAACGTTAGGGAAATGTGGGAATTTTTTTGTGGGAGTTGCTCATCCATCCAACCATCTATCCGTTCGGCATAATTTCCTGAGTCAGTCTCTCTGTTCGTCTCTTGCCGACAACCAAACGGAGATGATCAGTTTTGACTTTCTGTCTCTCCTCTTCTGGTTCCTGTCCAGGGATGGCCATCACCTCTCCTTCAACCAGACAGCAGAAGGTCACTCTGGGCTTTCTCCTGCAGGCTTTATGAGCCCTATAATTAAAATTGGGGTTAATACTTGAGAGAGTGCAGACATGCTCAATAACTCTTCCATGACTCGTTGCTGCACCACTGAAGTGTGGAGATAGTGGATACTTTTCTCGGCTTCTAGTTGTGAGCTTTGATTTACCTCCAGCTCAGTCTCATAGATTGAATTTCACAGATCTGAATTTTCAGCTCTTAAAACTGATGTCTACTTTCATATACTTTAAAATTATTTCTCATTCTTTTACCGGAGTTGAAGTAAGGTGTTTTCAAGATGTATGTTTGTGTGTTTCCTAGAAATGTCCTCCTTTATTGTATTGCTGTGAACTCTTTCTGTATGTCAACTGAGTCCCTGTCTGTGAAATCTGATGAGATTAGGAGCATCAAAATTGGATTTTAATCATTAATTTCACTATAATTTCAATCTCTGACATGGTCTTACTCAGTCAATATTACAGAAAACAATGTTATATTTTCACAGAATGTTCTTTACATTATGTAGCATAATTTTAGCTCTGTGTTCACAGGCAGTGTCTGTAAGTAAGTGTTTTTTCTAATAAATTTTTGGAGATTCAAGTGAGAAATCCATTAAGTCTCATATACAATATTTTACCTGACTCAACCTCGTAGATAAAGCTCATTGTAGAGACCATGTGTAACTGTGCCCATCTGATATACTGATGTCCTTGTTTCTCTGTATCAGGACATCGCCACGCAGAAGTTCTCCATGCCATCTCCAGTTCGCACGGTCATCGCAGCCGACTTCGACAATGACAATGAACTGGAGGTCTTCTTCAACAACATCGCCTACAGAGGTCCATCAGCCAACAGACTCTTCAGGTATATTAGAGAATTAAGAATTATTGTTCACCCAAAAATGAAAGTTCTGACATCACTGACTTCCAGACCTTCTGTCTTCAGTGAAACACCAAAGGAGATGAAATATTAGACAATTAGTGACTGTCACACAGCTAACAGGGAATGCTCTCAGAACGTTCTCTCAAAAACGTTCTTGCAGTAATGTTAGTAG
>JAZGTK010015695.1:0-13089 GCA_036877625.1 Ambastaia sidthimunki
GCATTATTCATAGTGTACCCTCTCTGTCTGAGACTGTTTATAAAACGAGACAGCTTCAGTCGTGATATAGCTTCGACAACAGGGCCAGTGCCACTTAACATGAACCAAGTTCTCCAACAACCTCCCAGCGTCTTGATTTGCAAGCCCTCCACAGATCCTTGATGAATGACTTAGCCAGGTAGGACAGTGTGCACCCTTTATTCAAGCCGTTCACATTTACACAGAGCACCCCCTCCTCCCGTTTCCTCCTCTACAACACATGGGTTCATTATGACCTGCTGTTTGTCATGGTGCAGCATAAAGAGATCATTTGCTCTTATTCAAGATCAGCTGTAAAAAGAAGACAAATGATCTGGGGATGAAAGAGCACCGTACAGTGCAGACAACCCTAGAATAGCTCCAGGCTATTTACGCAAAACATCTCCCCTTGATACAGGGCTACAGTTTAGCTCAGAATACAACTGTACAAATGAGACTGGCTGTCCGCCCGCATTAATGCAAGTAATATCGGCAGTGACTTAAAAAGTCCTGTAAGATTGTTTATTCAGCGATTTCCTCAGCCTCCCATACTTTACTCACTCTTATTAAATGGCAACAAGAGAATCACCTTCAGGTTTATTAATGATGGTCCTCTGGATGAAAGATGCCTGCAAAAATTCCCAACATCTGTTTGCTGCGCTCACTTCTCAGCGGGGCTGCACCTATTTCTCATGTTTAATGATGCTCATCCACTCTGCAAGTTTTACGGACAAATGTGTATTTGGCCACATTCATCATTCTGAATGAGTGTTCTTGATGAGGCATCTGCTGGCCTGCTCTACACTTTCTGCAGCACTTTAAAAAATGACATCTCTCTCCATATGTTTTTCATTTATGAGAAATGTGTTGAGACACATACATATGTATGTGTGCTACATGCGTTTGTATAAACAAATGTGCGTGTGTGGTCAGTCACAAATTGAAAGTCTGTGATTAAATATTACATTTTCTTAATATTCTTTATAAATGTCCTACAGATTGAATTAAATTTCCTTAAAAATCACTATATAAAATATCATGGTTTATTATTTAGGTATTTAAAAATCTCGGTCACTAATTTCTAGGTCACTAGAAACATGTTTAAACATCTGTTTAAACATGTTACCACCTTTATAAAAAAAAGGAAGTTTCCTTGCTTTATTAAAGCATTATCTTTGGAACATTGTCAAATCATGCTGGGAAAACAGTTCAGTTACCTTTATATATCCTTTCACCAATCATGCAATCCATCACAACATCCTAAAATCAAATATTTTTACCTAACAATGGCCACCAAACTGCATTTCCCACAAATCTGTTTGACTATTACTACCCTGCTAACAATTTTATGTTGTAAGAACATTTCCTAACATTTCCATTAAGTAACAAAATTGTTTAAAAATGTTATTTAATAACATTAAAGTTAAAGGAATTTTCAAAACATCCAGTGTTTTAGGCATTGTTTTAACGTTATGGCTTGATTAAGAATTTTTTTTAAATTCTGTAATGTTTTAAACATTCGACTAACAACTTAAGAATAACATTTTTTAAATTATATATAAAGTAAGAAAATCTGATAACTTTCAGAGAACTTTGGGGGAATGTTAGCCAATGTTCTGAGAACGTTTCCTGTTAGCTGGGTAGTTGTTTAAAAATATAAAAAATTCAAGAGGCTACAAATGAAACATCATAAGTGAACAAAACAAATGGCAGCAGTACCAATGAGCCAAAACACAACTGAAACATCAGTTACATAATGCTTTTTCAGAAAACCATCTACAATCATATAACTTCATGGCACATAACCAAAGCCTGGATGACAGACAGTGTCTAAAATCTGCCTTTTCCATTGAGTTAAGATTCATCACTCTCATATAACAGCACGTCCCTGCGGACTAACATGAAAGGCCTGTGTATGGGTATAGACCAAGAGCATGTTGACATGAACAAACAACACATTAGTCATACATATCTCTGCAGTTGGGCCTAATAAATTGGGCTGTGTTTGATCTCCAGCTGGTTCTGAATTCAGACGCTAAATGGCTCAAACAGGCACAAGTTAAAATGCCAGGACACGCCGCCTGCTTTTTCCACAACTTTGAGAATGAAAGCTCTAACGTCAGCTCAAGGGAAAAATGAAAACGGTAAATAAGTCATAAATATGGTCATTACAGTAAAATGCAGCATCAGAGGTAGCAGGTATTATAAACCCACAGGGATAGAGAGTGTGTTAAGTGTGCATAGTAACACTCTTTAGAGCAATGAAGGAGATCCCGACATACAACTCTATAATTACAAGCTACAGTTAAAGGGCCAAACCATAGAATTAATTGTGTGATCTGCACTATGTGACATGTTTTATGTTAAAATAAGCCACCTGATTGGGGCACATTATGAAATAAACTACAGGCAACAGACAAGGCCAGATGGTTTAGAGAAAAATAAATCTGTTACTTCTCAAACATACAGTAACTCTGTCTAATGTGTTTCTTCTGTTAAAACCAGGATTGTTAATGGGTTTATGCCGGTATAGTACTGATCAGGATGCCAAAAGTGCCACAAAACCACATTGTGTACTTTACAAGACAAACAACCTACAAATGGCTTTTCTCTTAAAAGGAACTTTGTTTTAGTACAATAAAATTGGCGTGAACCTGATCTAACGATTTTGTAACTTACTGTTATTGTTTTGTAAAGCACTTGATAACAAATGTACCCCGAGACTCTCTTTGTCTCTGAGTGTATAACTGCTGGGCTGCTTTTTTTTTTTAGAGACGGTTCCTTTCTGAACTCGGAGCAAAGCAGAGAGAGCTTTGTACTTTGTAGAGTCAGTTTTTGGGGATCACACAAAGCCACTCAGTCTTGTGGCTGCTCTGCGAGGGTGGGAATGGATGGTGTCAGAGAGCCAGGCTTATTTAATGTAAGCCTGTGTAAAACTATCTGTCCAACAAACAGCTGCAGCACCTCAGCTGAACCAAGAGGAATAAATCATCTCTCACACAGCAAAACAGACTCAGTGTGAAGTCTAGCCTCCAGCGAAAACTTTTGACGAGCACATATGAGGAGCAGCTATTTATTCACGCCTTCAGAAGTCTCCACGTCACCCCTTCCAGACCCGGAGCAGGTCATCTGACGTCATGTGTCTGCAGTCATTTATAACAACTTACAGTAAAGTCCAAAGGCATGCTGGGATTGACTGAGGGAGTGAGCAAAAATATGATGTGCCTGATAATTAGGATTTTTAAATGTCTCCCATCCATCTTAAGAGTCAAACAAATTGGTCTGTCAATGCATGCAAATGTAACAAGTAATATGGAGTATTTCTATGGTGCTTTATTATTATTTTCCTCTAGAAAGTTATATAGAATAGCAGGAGTTCTCCTTTGGTTAACTATTCCTTTAATGGATCCTGTTTTGTAATGTCTTTGTGGAATCGCCTGCTGTAATAAATATTTCATTGAGCACATACAGTTTGAACCCTGTAGAGTTTTGACTGGCTTTGTTAAACTTTTTTTATCCTTTAGTGTGTTTTTACTGGAGAACCTCTGACACTGGATCATTGAGTCAGTGGCATTATTCTGATTCATTCACTCATTCAGTTTAAGTTTAACTCTCTGACTCATTGTGCCAGTCAACTCAATGTGTCAACAAGAACTGCATAACGATTCACAAATTCTCCCTTTGTGTAAATGAGTAAATAATGAGAGATTTGTCATTTGAGGGTGATCTTTTCCTTTAGCCTTGCAATAGATGACATAGATGTTGTAGAATAACAGAGTAAAAATCTAAGCAATGGAAACATGAATATAAAAAAATAAACTGTCATCTGGTCCTTCAAACATAATTAACTACAACAATCAATTTCTGCAGCTATTGTGTCACATCCACAAATCCAACCTGTCATCAACAAATTGATTCCACTAAAAAACTCAGCCTTAGTTTCCATGAACAAACTAAATGAAGAATTTTTTTTCTTTTCATTGCTCATCCAGGACAGGCTTTTGTTTACTTACTCTGGTTTTATGTCATCAGTTTCTGTTTGCTTGTGTTTCCATTACCCTATTTCCATTCAGAGACTTAGAAAAATTGCTCTCATGCTCAAATGACTCACAACAACCCTAAACTGACGTGTGTTACTTATGATTATATGTAAGGCTGTCTGCAGAGGACAAATTGCTACAAAATCACTTCCCAGCATTAATATTACATCACTGAATTCAATAACCGAAACAACAAACACAGTTTCAAAGTAGATCAAGAAGCAGGAGATGTTTATTAGTTTTCATTTAGCACTACGCAATGTAAATGATAAAAGATGGAGAGGCGCATTACTCCAATTTTGTTTGGCCTGTCTAACAAAGTTCATATACAAGCTTGCACTCAAAAAAAAAACATTCACACTTACTTAGACAGGAGCCGTTTTCAAGGAACCCGGGGGCTACGGCTGCAAGACTGCTATGTGAAACATTCATAATTTATGATGTATTTGATGTCCTGATATGTACAAACTTCAGAGGAATTTTAATAAGTTACGAGCAATTAAAAAAAAAACTTTATGAAGGGTTGTTTTTAGGAATTATTTGTGTTGAAAGAAATGTTGGAATGCAGACTGTAGACTGCAGCAATAGAAGTTCTTTTCATTGAAGAAAGAAAAAAGTAATTTCATCTTTTTTCTTTATTTCAATGCCTTATTGATCTTGGTGCTGGGACCTTACAAAGGCTATTTAATGGCCCAACTAGTGACTGCTCCACAATGTCCAATAAAGTCAGCAAAGGAAAGCATTTTCATTGATCAATGTCTTTGCAAAGCACACAGATAAAGATTGATAACAAGCTTTAACAAATCCTAATATCAATTAGAGCTTAATGAAAACACTGCATCAGCATAAAGCCATATTACAAAACACTTGTTTGACCAACACAAGCAAGTTTCTTGAAAATGTTATATTGTAACAAGTCACCTTCAAAATGTTATAAAACATGAATGCAGAACTCGGACCGTTTCCAGCCATGTAAACATACGATATTAATCTTTTAGACAAAAGGGATTGTGCCTGCATGAGGCGCTGATAAGCAGTAACCTTTCATAATTGGTTTTCCTTAAGGAAAAATTAAAACAAATGGTTGTTAAACCTGCTTTCTACATCTTTCAGTGCCTTGAGAAACAAGCAGTAGAAATAATTGCGTAAAGAAGGTCTGAGTGCTAATTTGTTTGCTTATTAGAAAATCCTTCTCTGTGATTCAATTTACGTTGCGTGCTGGCAATGGCCACACTGCAGGCTTATTTGAATCAAGCCTCTGTCAAGACTAATAAAACAGAAAGAGCAAAGGGGTGGATTAAGAAACAGGCATAAGGAAAAGTTAAAGGAGAGGGATGGAGTGGCGATATAAGGCGAAGACAGGCCACATCACTGTTTCTGTGCCTTCATTTATCCTAACAGTCCTAAAGCAGAGTCCAGAACAATGTCACAAAGAAATTTTAAGTAAGCCATCAGATTTGATTAGCCTGCTGGAAAATTCAGCTAAAGCTGGTAGCTGCATTTCGGAATACATGGCCGTTGGTTCATAGCTGATCTAAAATGGTCACTACCCAGTGAATGGATGGTAAACAAGCCCCCATGCTCCAAAAAACAGACTAAAACCTTAAGCAGCTTGGACTAGCTTCCACATTCCAAAATGCAGCTACCAGCTTTACCTGGACTTTTCAGCAGGTTACAATAAGGCTGATTTTAACATTTCTAAGCATTCGATCAACAGCCCTCAATGAAAAGTTTATTACCCACAAAGCACTTTGATAACCTATTCCCTGGCTAAACTTGACATGATTCTGCCACATAACTGTTGCCAAGAATTTGAATGCATGTAACATACCAGATTTTGGATGATACAAAAGAAAGAAAGTTACACACACCTCACCTTCCCGTCACATCGCATCAGTCATTCCCAAACTCTCAGCAATTCTTCACCCATCACACCTATTTTCCAGACTGTCTGGCAGATAGTGGCTTTGATCTCTCACACCTCTCAAGTGTCAATCAGCTTTGACTGACAGTCTGACCCTGCCTCCCCAGAGGAGGGCCTGACAGCCTAACAGCACTCTGACTGTCATATCAATGGAAACGGCTCTGTATTATTCTTTACATTATTGTCCACATTTTCCTTTCCTATAAAAGCTGGGCTCAAAGGAACACTATAACCACTGCTCAGATATATGGCAAGCTCTGATTATGCCATGTGGGATGAAAGGCACATTTCTTCCTGACTGTTCTCCCATTTTTCACTGACACAATACATTTTCCATTCATTACTGTTCACTATGGGCACGCCTGGATCGGGGAACATTGCTTGGAAGTGGTTTAGCTTATCCTTGGCATTCAATTCCTTGGGACCATTTATCTGATAATATATTTTCCTTTTGGAACAACAAGTTGGGATTCTTTCCCTAACAGGAAAGACATTGATAAGACATCAGGGATTTATTTTGATCTACAGCCACTGTCTTTACACTAGTATATTCTTTATAGCGAAGTGTAACCACAAGTATGTCTCAGAGCAAAATAAATCACAGCTTGCCAGAAAGCCATACAGTATATTTATGCCACGAAACAGAGAATGGCTTGGAAATTAAATGACATCACAGCATGCAGCAATTCTTTAATTTGATCCTTATTCTTTTTTCATGCACAACTATTCCAACATTACAAAGAGCATAAAATGCAAGATTTTTCCTAATTGTTAATAATAAAAAAGAAAAGGTTACTTGACAGGATATGGAATATATTACAATTATTATGAATAAAGGCTTAGAGAATGAAGATGTAAAAGCACTGTGAAGCTTTTAAAACCTCCAGTTCTGACAGCAGCATAATTTAGAATTTCTAGCAAAATAATTTCTACCCATAGAGATACACTATGCAGCATTAGTCTGCTGACAGCACTAACCCAGTCAAAACCACAATTCTTTATCTTCAGGTTGATGAATGAACTTGGTGTACTCATTATTTTCACACTGTAGCGATGTGTCTTGCGAGCCAGCAAAGAAAAGGCTTTTTTTTATTTTTTAAAGGCCCGCTGAACTCAACATCCAACCAGAGAAAACCCTGTGTCAAATCTACTTTTTCCAGCACACATAGAAGCCTGTAAGCACAGCTCAATAGCCTGTGTGTAAACGAAGTTGAAGGGTCATGTAAACTTGCAGGCAAGGCAAAGACTCGGAGTAGAAAGGAGAAACAATCAGCTTCTCAACCCAGAGGCACCGATTGCAGAGACTGCAGAGCCGTTTGGCATGGCAAACACCTTTGCATCCGCTCAGGGCTTGTTCTGTTAACTGACAGTGCAGAAAGGGAGAGCAGGAGAAAGAGGCCTCTGCAGCGTGACACCCTGCTCGCCTGTGCTGGATCAGGATCACGTCGCCAGGCGACTTACTCCACCAGATGTGTTTGGTAATGGCACTACAAGGATACTCAGCTGCACACCTGAGCCAGTCTCTGCCTGTCACTGACATGCTATTGTGCATTGTATCGCGACCCAGGGCTCACTGGAAAGTAAGATCTGACACTTTGAGGGTGAAACAAGCAACTGCGCATCTGCCTTAGGTCTACTGGATTATTTCACCTGGCACTAGCAGCAGATCCCATTTTCCCAACACTCGACTGCTACCTGGAGCCTCGCTGGAGGTTTGTAAGAAAGCCCATACAATCAAAAGGCTGACTGAGGGAGGAAAATAAGAAATGTTGAACTTTGGAAAGCACCATGCTGCTGACCTGGAGCAGTTTCCCCACAAGTGTTGTATCGGGTGGAATAAAAGCTTTTGGCGGGTAGACTAACATGAAACAGTGTCAGAACGGATTTGATTATTGAAGAGAATTTTTCAGCACTAGTTCAGCCCACGAAATCATTGCATCAGTGTCTACTCTCATGATGCTTAAAAAAGTTGGTCTTAACAGAAACACAGCAGGTTAAGACCTCCACAAATCTTTATCTGACATGCATCAACACAAGTGCCTTCTCAAAATTTCAAATATCATTGCATCTTCCACAGTTTACTTTTATTGTGCCAACCCACGCCTGTTAAAGGTTGTTCTGTCAATAAACAGCAAGGCTGTTGTGTTCAGCAATGACCCATTTAAAACTGAACTTTGAGTGACCCTGTTTGCCTTCATGACCTCAGTAAAGGTAAAGACGGAGAGACACAAAGTGAGAGAGGGAAGAAAGGAGACTGATATACTAACCCGTCCACCCACTCCCGCCTTCCTAAACCGAAGGCATTGAGTGTCCACTGAGACAGCAACCACACAGCCAATCAAAGCCTTCTGGCCATTGAGCAATTATCTTTGCTCATAACATAGGTGGACTCTGAACCAATGACCTAAGGAACCCTCTTCTTCTGCCTCCTAAAATAACCCATGGCAACACATAAGTACTGCTTGTACATAAAATGGAGAAGAAAAGTGAATTTATTTTTTTCTGACAGGTCCAGGATCATGTTACATGTCATGCCAAGTGTAAAGCCTGAAATCTCAGGGCTATATTTTCACCTCTCACAACAGCAAAGCTTAAACTCTTGTCATTATATCAATTTATTTCAATGTCATTGGTGTGGGCTTGAGTCTGTCTAATTCAATGAAAGCCAACTAAGCGCATTCTGATACGACTTTGACATTTTCCAACCACCTAACAAAGTGGAAAAAACATGAGCTTGAGTGCACATATATCCCTTCAAAAACTAGATGAAGTGTACAAACAATCTGAGCAATGGAACAACAAAAACCTTGATAATTTGTCACTTACAGAATGGAAAAGTGCTTGAAGAAGGCCTTGGGGGAAGAAATCCGCTCTTTTATTTTTTCTTTTTCTGCTTTTTTTTTCATGCACAGGGCGATTTGCCAAGCTACACCTCAGAAGACAAGTCTCCCTTAGGCACTCAGCTCACAAATACAGTTTGATCTGATGTAGTTTTGGATTTGTGTCTGGAGGGCTGTTCCTCATGGTGACAGTCCCGGAGGGGAGACGGTAGTATCGCATTCTGTTCAGAGTGCTCTGTCACACCACACAGGCCATATGCTCTCTGTTCGCCTGGTGCCACACTGCTTCCATCTCCCCAGCCTGCCCTGGGTACTACAGTCAACAGCTGGCTCTGCTGTTGTGGGTACATAAAAACCCACATAAACAAGACAGGGTAGAGTGAGTGTGCTCACTTAGCAGAGGTAGGCAATTGCTATGGATTGCTAGGGGGAAAAATAAAACACATGGGCCCTTTTCCAAATCCTAGAGATGCCTACCTAGGCAGCATTTTAATGCAACAAATGTATACTCTGGATGCAACAAAGGCCTGTTTTGAAAGCAGCATAATTGTAAAACTTTTGGACATAATGTACTGTGATAAACTCAAAAAGAAATAATACAAGATGACCGACAAACATGGCAGAAATACAGATAACAAATATTTATAAATCAACGGTTTCAAATTCAATATAACTCAATATTTTGTGTATTTGCATGCTGAGTAGCATTTAAATTGCATGCAGCAGGCAACAAAGCAGCACACTGGCCTCTATCAATGCGTTACATATTCATTCTTGATCCACATTTTGGTATGGGTCCTCACCTCTTGACAGCGGTGATCAGACACAGTAAAACAGGGCTAGTGATAGTTATGTGATCCTGTGGGGTGTCGTCTTGGGAACGGCACACATAGAGGATCTTCAGTGAGGACGGACATGCACATCAATGTCGGTGTGAAATTCAAACAGACTGATCCAGGGCACGTTCAGGATTACACCATACCCCCTCCCTCCTCTCAGCTCGCTTCAAAGCACAATAGGATGCCTGTGAAAGGACTGGAGTGAGCCATTAGCTATGCTAAAGTGTCGATTCATAGCTGCTGTGGGAAAAGGAAGGCTGCTTTAGGGTTGAATTACATAGCTCACCTGGAAAGCCCTGTCCCACCTCTAACTCCTTCAGCAGGTGCCATTTCCTGTCGTCTAACAACCAGAGTCAATGACGTGTCAGTTAAAGGGCCTGAGCTTTAGCTTCCAGTTTCAACTTTCATTGGTTTTTACATGTAGAGGTATGGGATCTTAAAACTACACAAGGAAACCTAGTAGTTTTTGGACAAGTAAGGCACACTTAAAAATACATGTCATGAAATTTAAAAAAGTATCAACCCAAGCAGAATCTGTAAACGAATGATGCTAAATGTTTTTGCAAAACTAACTTCAACTTTTTTGCAATTTTTTTTAACAAGCTGGTCCCCAAGTAATTTTATGAGGATGTTATGTTGCTTTCTAGTCATGTCACAATGATTGTGTTTACAATGAGAGAAACAATGACTTAATTATTAATGGGGAAACTCTGCACATTAGTATTGGTTAAACATCAGAAAATTTAACTGAAATTCAGAAGATAGAATTTTGTCCACTGTTGATGAAAAAATATATCAAAACACCACATTACTTTAAAATAAATTCCACTTGGTTTGATGTTTGCCATTCTAATGCACCATCATTTTAGGTGTAGCTTAAATGTGTTAATACTTTCTGGAGCCAGTGAGCAATGATACATACATAAAGTAGTACAGTTTTTAAAATGCATTTTGTATATATAAGTGATGAAATTATACTTTAAAAAAGCCATTTGAAATCACTTAAAATAAACAATTCATTACATGAATCTCCCCAAGTTATCTCTTCTCCCCCTGACAGCCTCGGTCAGCACTGGGTTTAATTACACAATGGTTGCTAACTGAGAGAAATGTGCTCAGTGATCAGCTACATCACACTGTCCTGACACAGAGCTCAATAAGAGCTTCTGAAACAATACAGCCAGTCTCATCGACTATCTCTCCCAAGCAGCCAGGAGTATAATTTAGCCAAGAGTGATAATTAGATGCAGAAGTTACTAAAAACTGTCAATGACTGTCAATAGAGGGACTCTCAGCATCCATCATCCTGAGAATCAATGCCAATTTTTAGCTATGAATTCAAGAAAATTATAGCTTTCAAATAAATGGCCAAAGGAGAAAACATGAAGCTTCTTGGGGAGAAATGAAATGGCTCAATTTCCCCCCACTCGCCCAATGGAAAAGGTTGTAGAACGTCAAAGCCCTGATATCTACCAAACAAGATGTAGAACATCTGAGAGACATGACAGGAAAGCTCAGGCCAACCTAATGTGCAGCAGGCCTGTATTTATCTCAGCCTTGACAAATTTAAGGGAAGGGGTCAGCAGGTGCTAGACTCAGCAGAAATTTAAGGTCAACAACATGCTCTGGACATAATAATAAAAAATAAATGTAATGTAAAAATAAAAAATAAATGTATTTTTAAAATGTAAAAATAAAACTGTCGCATCGCAAAGAGCAAATGAACAGAGAGCGATGTTAGAGGTGATCTTAAGAGGGGCATAAAGATCAGTGAGGACCGGCTTTTAGCCAAAAAATGAGAAACACTTAGCAAATAACGAGAGCCTAATGAGGATTCCTTTAGCTGCAAACACTCACTCTTTGATTGAAGAAACATTTGTCTTCCAGTAAAACTCTGATTCATGTGTCATTTCTTGTGGATGTGGGCTTAGTATTAACCGCATAAATCAGTTAATTCTAAGTTAGTGGAATGAGACTTGCTAAAATAACATCATAATGCATTTGAATGATCAAATAATATGGTAATGCTGTCCTGTCCACTTAATGCTACAGTGTTTTAAATGTGAGCATTTGATAGTTTTGGGGTCTGTGTGAGCTTTGGCAGAGGAAAGACACTTCTTCATTTTGTCATGACGGGCAAAGCCCTTACTATGCAATTACTTTCCCAGTTACAAAGCTCTTTAGATTTAATCTGAGTGTCTGGGTAAACTGAACTCTGGACTAAACTGCTGCCTCAGATTAAACAAGAAAAATGCTGTACTTATGGGAGTAGCAAACATCTAAATCTTACCGTTATCATACATTGCAAAAACACATCAACTCTGACAGTTCTTACTATGCTTACCATGAATGAGGTGAGAGAGGCCGTTAAAAAACCTACTGTGCTGCCTTAGATAGCATTCGTCTATGTAGGCAGTAAACCAAGGTAGCATACAAAGTGTCTCAGAAGGCTTCGTAAATTATTTGTAACTTTTAGAAATGCTATTCATATCAATATATGGGACTGGGCTCACACGATTTCAATAATTTACTGCTAGCATGTTGCTAAGCTAATGCTGTAATACTCTGACACATAAGTATAAGTAAAGACAGCCACAAATATAGGGGAAAACTGTCACTTTTGTAGACTTTTGGGTATGAAATGTATTATATTAAAATGTAAATCCACGATGCCTTTAAATGCTGCCTACATAAACAGCTCAGTAAGTTTTAGAACAAAGTGCAAATATTTTTTTTCTGTAGATTGACATTAAAGGGGGAGAATGTGACACGCATCATGCTAAACTCTTATTAGAGCCAGAATCTTAATGACATAATGAACAGATAGCTTTTTCATGACCTCAGTCCCAACCAGGTTTAAACCCCGTTCCTCAGGGTGACAAAGAATGAGTGTTCCAAGAAGAAGATTTAACAGGAGCCAGAGAAGAGTCATATTTAATTCCCCCTGACGGCAAACTTGCCATCAGCTTTCCCCTGACAGTGGCAAAGGAAAATGATTTGGGCAGATCAATCACTTGACTCATTGGTGGCTAGTCTCAGCTCCTGCATGTTTAAAAGGCCCCACTGACAGACGAGCTCCGACCGCCTGATTAAAGGCCCAGTCGTCTCGCTAACCTTTCATTTGAGGGATGATTGTCGCTGAGTGACAAATACTTCTCTGTGGCGAAGTTATTGACATTCAGATTCACCAGACGCTCTCAGTAACAGATGTCACAGTTGGCAAGGAGCTTTGACAGCAACAGCAGGTATGGTGGAGCCACTCGGTTCAGCAGAAAGACATGTGCTCCCAGCCCTGACGGTGACAAGACTCACAACAAGTAATGTTTTTTTTTTTATCTCCAAGCTGGTCTTCACCTCTTTTTGCTTCGTAATTACCGTCAAAGCACGTCTGCTTGCCTGGGCCCATTCCCAGTGCCTTCACCTTGACC
>JAZGTK010015696.1:0-13089 GCA_036877625.1 Ambastaia sidthimunki
GGGACCAAGATATTTTCTACAGCTCAGGAGTATGAGAGAATGAGGTAGGCCAAGCAGTGCCCTTACATCTGGCATGTACTCTACATAAACTTTTAAAGGAACAGTTCAACTAATTAACCATCATTTACACACCCTGTATGACTAGCTTGTCTCCGTGGAGCACTGAAAACTTTGTTATAGCAACAGTAAGCTTTTGTAAGTACTTCTTTATGTCTGTGGTATGATCTCAGAGAACACAGAATTCAGGAGGGCAAAGTGGTCTTTTCTGTAGGAGTGAGTGTCCAGGGAGACGTGGTCATTTCTGTCTATCACATGCGCTCTCATGCACTTCAGGCCAAGGTAGGAGACCAATAACTATCTGTATTGCTGTTTGTATTGAATATTTTTAATTGAATATTCATTATTGATTTATTACTGAATCACCTTTAGAGAAAAATAATGAATAAAGTTGGTCTTGGTGTTTTTGCTATTTTTTGCTATTACATTTGTAAAGTACTATTCAACAGTGTGTTTAAATGCCGGTGTGCCTGCAGGTAACAAACACACAGATATTCCAGATTCAGTTCCATACTGGTTTTATTGCCCCTGGCACCACAGTTTTAAAGTTTATGAAGTAAGTGTTTTTTTTAAATTCATCACATGTAATATAGTGTAAAATCTGGAGCAGTTGACTAGTTGTTTTAAATAGAAAAAATGAGAAAAATGTTGTTTAACACTGTGTCCTAAACAGGTGTGATGATACTTCAAACAGAATTCAAAACTACTGCATGACATAACACATCCAATCTGAATATACTTGATTGTTATAATATCTTGTGTAGCTGAAATTTGTACCAGCGGTATTTCACAGTGGGGCTACCCAGCATGGCACAGCAGGAATAAAATCCAAGCTATTGACAAAATGTTCTGTTACTGCTTGTTTTGGTCACAGCTGGTTACAAAAAAGAAATATAGATGGTAGAGAGACATTTAATCTTGCGCCTATTGCTTTTTGTGTCACACCTGGTTAAGGCACTTTGAAACTACTGTAAACAACAGCTTTTTTATTTCTTTTTAATTATGTTTATAATATAATTTACAAAACAGATCATAGAAAAATTATTTTATAATATAATTATTTCATTTTATGTAATTTGTACTTTTATACTGTATAAATTCATCTGTCTCATATGTGATTCATATATTATATATAATACATATGTAATATTTAATGTTGTTTGTTTTTGGATGTTATTTTTTAACTACGCTTCGCTGAAGTCTGTGTGTGTGTGTGTCCAGAACGGAGCTGGATGCCTGTGATTCTCCAGAGAAATACCCTCAGCTCTTTCATGTACTGTTGGACATCGAGGTGGAGAGCACAGAGAAACAGAAAGACCTCACCCCTCCATGGGAGCAGTTCCCCACCAAAGACCTGAACCCTAACGTACTTTTCTCCTGCCATCAAGAGCATCAGGATGCACTTGCTACTGCGGGTAATGCGCACAGATCTTATATATTACAGATACAAAAAGTCAAAGGATTTTGATTTATGTTTTTGAACAATCCTTGCATAAGTCCGTAGAAAGTAAGGCTGGGTGATAGATTAGTTATTATGTATTCACAATGATTGCCAAAATGTTGATATGATTTCCCTTGCTAATGGGAAACGTCCTCAGAACATTGGCTAACATTCTCTAAAAGTTTTCTAAAAGTTAAAGTTCTTGCAGTAATGTTAAAAGAACGCTTTATTAACATTAGTCAAAGTCAAAGTGAACTTTATTGTCAATCCGACCATGTAACAGTAATTACACAGAGGACCGAAATTGCGTTTCCCTAAACTCCAAATGTGCAGGTATTAATATAACACAACAACATATAACAAAAGTGCAAACATATAACAAACAAAAGTGCATTACATATCATATATCAAAAACATTATTCGTAAGTAGTAAGTGGAATGTTTTAAAAATGATACAGAATTTAAAAATGTTTGAATAACATACAGTAAAGCAATTAAAAAGATGTTAATACAACGTCTAAAAAACTGGATGTTTTTAATGATCCTAGAACTTTCCTAGAAATTTTTAACATTTTTGTTACCTATCGGAAATGTTAGGGAAACATTCTTATAACCTAACCCTTGGCTGGGTTTAAGGCGCATTTGATGTGTCAAAACAATAGTTTCTATCAATCCTTGTTTTGTTAGTGTGAGATATTGTAATAGCATGTCAAATTCAGTAGCAAAAATTCTTTGGGAAACTGTTTGTTTCAAGCAACTGATTCAAAACAGAATTATTTAATGTTTTGCTTGTTTTGTTTTATCAAAATATATATTGAGTATCATTAATAGGCTGAGATTAGCCTGTGGAGTTTACTCACCATTAGAAGAACCATTAGGAGTTTGTCTCTGATTAAGCCTTTAAACAAGTCAACAGTCATTAGTCACTCCCTTGAGTTTCTGTGCCCCATTAAACTAACCACCATCTGTTTAATGTACTTTCATTCTCTGATGAAAAGATGAAATGGAGGGCTTGGACTTGGAAGGTAAGACGTAGTGTAGGAGGCTTGTAAGAGTTCACACAAATAGTGGATTAATAGATGTGTGGTGGCTAGTGGACTTAGATCATTTAATGCATAGATTAAATCTTTATGGGATAGATGTTTTTATAATTGAATAAATATTGAAAAATATTGGAAAATATTTTTTTGTTTAACTCAAAAAGTTGTTTCTTTAACTTTCTATATGGAAAAGTGCAATACAGTGGAATAAAATAGATAGTTGAAGTCAAATATACAATGCAAGAAGAAATATACAATGTCAGTTATTTTCATGATAACTGACAGCATGACACAGAATCCACCATTGTGTAGAATCCTCAGATCTCAGTTCCCCATTTTTCTTCTCTCAGATCCTGCTCAGGCCCACGGAGGTTGTGGAGGCAGAGTGGGCCCAAATGAGGACAGCGAACCCTCAGATGATGAGATGCTCTCCCTATCCAGCCAGCAGAGCAACACAAGCAATGAGAAAACAAAAGCAGCCAAGAAGACAGAGCCCCAGCCTGCAGCAGCCCCTCTCCCAGCGGCTGCAGAAGTAGACCTCCTGGGGCTGGATGGGGACGCAGCTCAGCCTCCTCCATGTTCCCCACAACCTCCCACTACCAGCACCACAACAGATCTGTTGGGAGATCTGTTCGGAGCTCCGCCCACACCGCAGCCGGCTAGCGGCCCCAACTCCGCTCAGTCAACTCCTCGGAGATCTGCAACCTCTTCCTCACCCTGCCCATCACCTCGATCTGGAAACAGTAAGCAGCCGTGATAACAAGCTTTCTATTAGCATCAACAGACCCCCTGCAACATGTTTGTTGTATATGTATTTTATATTGTTTAAAGGTAGGCTAGGCAGTTTCAGAGAGGCTAACAAAAGCAAGCTAGCTTTGAAAGCATAAGATCCCACCCTCCCCTCAGAGTGCTTTCCAAAGCCACGCCTCCTCCAAAATACATAAACACATACATAGTTTGACAGGCAAGCAGGACGTCGTATCATTGGATTCCGACTGAATGCAATGATTGGATGAACATTATATGATCCTGCCCCTTTCACAGAAAATATATATCTATATAAATCTGTTTAGACCACTTTACTTAGTGATTGCTATGTGAAGAAACTTTCAACCAGCATGCTTCATGTTTGCACATATTATAGTTTATATATGTGGTCATCAGTTCAGATCATCTGTTATTTATATCTAATCTGTTATTATAGTCAAAAAACTGAACATGCAGTGTAACAAGAGAAACTAAATCCTTTGTTTAATTGTTCAGCTTTTGACCCTTTCGGGTCTGGGAGCGATCCCACCCCTAAGCCGCAGGACTTCGTGGGGGCATTCCTTGGTCCAGGTAATATGGGGCAGCCAGACCCGTTCCTGCATGCTGCACGATCTCCATCTCCTACAATGCAGAACATGGGCATGGGTAAGGCATGCGCCTCTGCCACACGGTCCTGCCAGTGTGTGGGCAACGTCACCATAACAACCAGCAAGTTGTTTTGTGCTAAATCCTCATGATATTGACAGCAATAGCCTTGTTTATTTACCTCTAGTAAAGTCCTCTAGTTATGTACAAGTACTGATGCTCTGTGTTTTAGAAAGTGTCCGATCATCATTGGTCTGTGTTATTGTTATTGAACTTGAGTATTTGTTTTAAGTAATGTGTGTGTGGTCAGAAACAGCATGTGCTCTGTGAAGCAGAACTGAATCTCAGTATTATGTATTTATGAATACGTGAGGTAGTTTTATGTCAATATTAAATACAACGATACACAAACCTTCATACTGAATCACATCTGTTTCCACTTTAAGTAAGAGGCATTCTTGCCATTTAAGACCCCAAGTATTTTCTTGTCATAAAAGCTAGATGTGTGTTTATAGGGTTTTATGCTTAGCGTTTGTGGTAGTGTGCATGTCTTTGGAAACAGCATGTGAAGTTTTGTTGTGTAATTTAAACACTGGTTGCCTTTATGTAGCAAATCCCATGTTTTTAAAACATCCCTCTAGTCCCTTAAAATTGAGTAACCAAACAGATTTAACCGAATGACAAGCTGATATTTATGATTTATGAGCTTGTGTATTTGTGTATTGTGTTGCTCAGATATAAAACTAAAAACATTGATCTGCTGAACTTGAGGATAAGGAATTGGTTACAGCACCAAACCGAAAAATCAGAAAATCATTATTGTTTTCATTGTTCGTCAAACAGGTTGTCCCGCCCCCAAACTCACGCCATTGGCTGAACTAGAAACTGACACACCACAGTGTTCAGATCAACAAAAGAATTGTGACCCAACCATTTTTTACATCCTAAAAGACGTATTTATAGTTTTCCGTTGCACATTTTTCCTAAATAAAAACCATTTTAGCATCAAAAACAATTACACTTTAATATTCCTGAAGCTGATATGATAAATATTGGTCTGATAAAAGTATTATCAGTTAGTCTATTTTGTTTTGACACAAACTTGTAAACAATAGAGTGAGGTCCCGCAATCAAAATGTGTTTCCTTCACAGGTCGCAGTTCACCTGTGCCCCCCACCACCCCCACTGTCAACATCCAACAGCAGAACTCTACAGGAGCATGGGAGTGGAACAAACAAGCCCCCGGAGGCAAGTGCAGTTAGAAACACAAGATGCCTTTTAGGGCCACCTGGTGGTGTATTCAGCAATTGCATTAAAAAATAGAAAATGACTCACTCCCCACTCAGCTCTGCCATCTGGACTGGGGTGTTGAGCTCATATAACACATAACTATTAATGTCTTTGAAACATCATACAGCTGGTATTGTGCTTTTAAAACCAACAGAGCTTGATCATTTTTTAAAATTATTCTTAAAGCTGTTAAAGTAATCATCTGTGCCAAGCGAAGATAATAAAATCGTAGATAATGATTCATCACATCAGGTGGAGGTTTTGGGATGGGGAGTAAGTCCGCCAGCACCAGTCCAACTAGCTCAGTTCATGGTACGCCCACCCACCAGGCCAAACCCAACACTCTGGACCCCTTTGCGGATCTGGGTAACCTAGGAACCAGTCTGGGAGGTAAAGGGAAAGTTTGTAAAGATCTCTTTGCGAGTGCATCACAGATTCCCTGGTAACACCTTGTTCAAATTTGTGTATAGGTGGATCAGGATTCTCCAGCAAACCCACCACACCTACTGGCACAGGAGGAGCATTCCCACCTATGGGCTCCCCCCAGCGCCCTGCTCCCTCTCCCCAGCACACTGCCTCTGGAGGCTGGCATCCCAGCACTGGCTTCCCTTCATGGCAGCCTGGAGGTGCAGGTCAATGGCAACCTCAGGCCCAGGGAGCACATCACCAGACTCCACCTAAAGCACCTGGACCCTCCATGCCTCACACCTCACCACAGAACAGACCCAACTACAATGTCAGTTTCTCCAGCATGGGTGGGGCATCACCGGGGGGCACTGGAGCAAAAGCACAGCCTAACATGGGTCAGTAGCTGACAACACACTGTGCATTTACATGTATGCATTTGGCAAATGCCTTTATGTGTATTGGAAGTATTTTATTAGTTTGTGTATTCCCTGAGAATCACTGGGTTCTTGCTCTGTCTTTATCCACCAAAGGGAACTCCAGAAAAGGTCAAAAAAGGTTTAAGGGCTTAAGGGCTACACACAAAAGGCCAATAACAATAACTAGAAATTTTTAAAAATCATTCTGAATGTAAGACAGTAGCAGAGTCTACACCACAACTGTATATGTTAATAATACAGGAAACAATATCGTTGAGATCACTGTCAGGGCTTTTTCAGTTGATCAGCAAAAAAAAACACAAAACCTTACAAGATGAGGAAAACAAAGAAGCGATAAATCATAAGGAGACATTAGTGTTACTTTTAGTGTGGATGCTAATGTACTGTATTTATTGTTATAGTTATCTTTATAGTTAGCATATAGTTATCTTTAAAGTTACCTTTACAATGAAATCATGTATCATAATTTGTACAATTTTAACCTTGTAATAATGATGCAGTAACATTCTGTTCAATCTAAACAACACCTGTGCATGTGACTGTTTCAGCTGTAGTCTCATTCTTCATTGACTAAAGAATGTTCATGGATTAAAGCAACTTCCTGTTTTCTGTTTCTTCCAGGAACAAGGCCAAAGGTTTCGGATGCTAACTTTGATGACCTGCTTTCTGGCCAAGGTTTTGCTGGTAGCAAGGAAAAGAAAGGGCCAAAAACCATAGCAGAAATGAGAAAAGAGGAGATGGCAAAAGAGATGGACCCAGAGAAAATCAAGGTGAAAAATAAAAGATTAAAAAAGACACACACATAAATACAAAACAAACAAGCTGAGACATATATTCCTTGCATAGCTGTCTGGAATACTTATTTCTGATGGCATGGCATTCTGTGATCAAAACACTTCTGTAGTGTCAGGTTTTTTTTCAGGTTTATTTATTTTGCAGAGTGCTACAAATTATGTCATCATGTTTAAAGATAACATCCCTTGTTTGTGACAGATCCTTGACTGGATTGAAGGGAAGGAGAGGAACATCAGAGCGTTGCTGTCCACCATGCACACGGTGCTTTGGGAGGGAGAGACACGCTGGAAACCTGTAGGCATGGCTGACCTCGTCACACCAGAGCAGGTGAAGAAAGTCTATCGGAAAGCTGTGTTGGTGGTACACCCTGACAAGGTGAGGGACTCGGTCTTATCCAAAGCGATTAACCTACCTATTAACATATCTAATGTACCTACTCTTTTAAGCTATTTCAAAATATTTTATCAGTGTTTGTGTGTGTGTGTTTCTTGGGAATTGAACCAACATTTTTTGTGGTGCTAGCACAATGCCAAGAGTAAATTCTGGAAAACCTACTGGGTGTAAAAATTGACATAAGTAAAAATATAACCACACTTGTGCAAAAAATCTCGGCTTACATTTTATGTAGCCCTCAGGAGAAACAGGATATGACCCTTTTAAAAAGGTTTTTTAAAAAGGCTTTTTTAAGACAAGTGCTTCTGTTTTTTCTTTCTATTAACAGGCTACTGGACAACCGTATGAACAATATGCCAAGATGATTTTTATGGAACTAAATGATGCCTGGTCAGAATTTGAAAGCCAAGGACAGAAACCGTTATACTAAGACTTAAAATCCATAATCTAAATATGATGACCGTCAGTCAACAGCTCCTGCCCAGATCAGACACCCTGAACATCATCACAGCCGTGAAACACACCTCTGTCTTTTCTCCCACCTCCAAAGGACAGATCTAACATCTATTGTTATGTGTCTCTGTATTGATCTACTTATCAGGTCAAATCATGCACTAGGCCAACTTAGAGTAACTGCTGTTCTGAGAAGACTGCTGTTGAAATAGTGGCATTCAACTTTTAGAGTGTTTTGTGTTCAAAAACTCTTTCTTTCTGGCACAGAATCCCTGCATAACAAAGAACATCTTTAGGCAGCAGGAAATGTATCTGTAAAGAATCATGGTGATCCAAGTCATGGAATAGCAGAATTTCTGTCAGAGTCTAATAGAAAAGCTGAGGAAACTTGGATGAGAGGTGAAAAATCTTTAACAAATGAATAAATATGTCCAGGTACTCAATTAATTTAGCAAAACAGCTCTGTTACATATTTTAAAAAATAAAAGTGGGTTTCATGGTCAGTCGAGGGTTAAGAGTTTTTGGGCAAATATGCACAAATGATAGAACAGAGAGGTTCTGTCAAAATCTTGTATTTTATTGACATGTAAGTTACATGCAGTTTTAGGAGGCAAAAGCACAATAAATATGAAAGACTAAGAAATAGGTGGCATGCAGCTAACAATGTCGTTTCATCGAAACCTGTGTTTTTTGGCATATTAGACAACATTTGGCAAAACGTTGAACATTATCTGTGAAATTTACTGATCTGTCTGTATATGTTGCACTGTACCAAACTGTTTACAAACATAAAGAGTTAAGAGAAATTGTTTATTAATGTAGTTATTCTAGAGAATAAAAAGTGAAGTAAATTTGAAAATGTTGGAAACATGGAAATGTACCTCAGAGTGACTCAACCATGCTTCCGTTTTAAACTATCATATCCATTAATATGAACTGTAAACTCTGGCTTGGCATACAGAATTGATGTTAATCTGATGTAGTATTTTACTGGTTAACAGTGCCCTGATGAACTTGTAACACTTGTAAGACAATGTGTTTTAACTATTTAAATACAGAAAATATTCTAAGCTACTAAGCTATTGTTGGGATTCCACAGACTATATTATCTAAAATTAATTCTGCTTAGTATACAGTGGCAGCTTTGCATTTGAATTGCATTAATTTGTTCTTTTGATGAGAACAGTAATGAAATGTATAATTAAAAAACACATTGTTTCATAACCATAGGTGTCCTTTATATACATATCATTTTATTTACATATCATTTAAACATATCATTCAGAGTGGACCATAATTTTAACATTTTCAACAGCTGAATTCATTACAAACATTTGGCAACATAAGTGGATTGATCTTTAAAATCCAGCTCTGTTTGGCATATCTTGGCATCTGCGTAATGTACTGCATGTTTGACTGTAAGTGGCACATAGTCCAGAGAAAGTTTCTAGAGTGTACAGCCACTAATCTGCCCTTTCTCTTATCAGTATATTTGCACTTAACTGGCATTTGGTACATACAGCACACACACTTGTGCCGAAACTTGCAGTACCTGCTGTACATCTCGTTCATGCTTCCTGTTTTTGTGCTTTAGATCATGCAGTGATATGAAGCTATAACTGTTATCAAAGCAGTCTTCTCTGTCTCTTACATTTTGCATTCAATCACCTTCCCATCATACAATCCAGTTCTAAAGACTTATTGAACATGGTGGATAAAGACTGAAGAGGTTTATTATTAAAGATAATTAAGCAAGAAATGACAAAAGAAGGTGCCGTGTATCTATAATTGAACTTTTCTGCCTCCTCCTGTGGACTGAGCTGTTTATCTTCAAACTTAGGATATCATGTTCAAAAGCTAACCTCTGTATACAGTAGTGAATGTGTGGTGTTCTCAATAATGCTGTTCTCTGTAAGAAAGTGATAAGGTTTGGATACAGCTCTGTGTTTGTCTGCTGTATCAGTATTATTGTGAGATGAATTTGTTTTTCGTGTCTTTTCTTTTATGTTCCTGTTCTCCATATGGAGCTGTACATATGATGATGTGCATTGCACAAATAAATGGGAAACAGAATGTGGTTCATGAAATGTCTTTAATGAAATGTCTGCTGACTTTGAAATTACAAGGAACAATCACAATGACAAGGATAATCATCTGTAATATTTATGTATTAAAAAACATCTTTAAATTTCACTTAATGTTTTTCAAAAGGTAACAAATGACCTTTGAAAGTGAAATACAAGTAAAATTAAAACCTGTGAGGTATGATGCATATTACTTAATGCCATAAAGTTTATAGTGTGTATAAGCAGTAAAAAATGTGATGAAACAACTGAGTAACCTTTAAGGAGTCATCATATTTTTTATTGGCTGATTTATTGGGCTTGTCCCACCCCCTGTATGTTGGTTTTTAATGTTATTATGTAAGAATTTTTATTACAGTAATGTTACAGCTGAAGTGCATCATTTCTGCGCATCTAGTGTCACCAGTAAAGCTGCAAAAATACTGAAGCTGTACTAATGCCCCACTGTCCTGTGGCATTGGCCTCAGGCATTATTTTGTGAATGAAGACACCTCATACAGAAACTGGTTTTCCATTTTCCAACAATCCATTAAAAGGATTGTTGACTATCAGTGGCTAAAGAAACTTTTTATACCGTCTCTATAATGTAGAAATCAGAATTAAAACTAGGTGTGGGTGGGCTTTACTGATAAGGATAAATTAGGCAGCAGCCTTGCCAGTGTATGAACCAATCAGAGACAGGGGAGAGTCACGGGGATAATTTCGTTAAACACCTGGCAACATCCGCTCCGTTTGCGTTGTTATGATCCTTATGTTTAACCTCTGACGTACAAACATACACAAACATAACAAAAATAATTTACCCATGTGTTGTTAAACAATTTAACCACGAGGGTAAGAAATCTTAGTACCTATATCAATTATCAGTTGGAAACACTCGTCGAGCTCGCGAAAATGAAATTTAAAAATACGAAAATGTTAGTATTTTTTTTACATTTTGAATTTGGCGGCATCTCATCTTCTGTGGCCTCATGGGAAAATCCACCCGGCGCATATTTCACAATTACGGAGGAAACGGAGTAAAACATGCAGGTATTTCACGCCTACTGTTTTTTTTTTTTTGTAGTAGTGAGAAATATGTTCAGATGCGTTTAATTATAAAGCTAAGCTCAGCAGCAAAGTGGACCTCAAGGACCACGAGTTAAATACTCTTAAACCAAGTAGATAAAGCTCTGAAATATTTAGTGATAGCAAATAAATACCTGTAACCAAAGATGACATTGATTTTCTTCTTGTACCTAATCCAGATATACAGATTTAGGGTAAGACTTGCCTCATGAGGAGTTTTTCTTAAAAATGTTTTTTTCTAATATATGTACTGGGATACAGAGAGATCTAGAACCAGGACAACACCTGCTGTTTGAGTGCATTTCCACAAGATGGCGCCTGTCATCCTTTTTATTTCCCCACAATATACAACAAGACTCCAGGTTCGCACTATATTATACGAAGCAACTTTGTATTAAGGCACTAAATATGTAAAACACTCCAGGGTGCTACAATATAGGTGTTCACAATATAACAATCCAGCATGATGAAATACATTAACATTGCTATTGCTAATAAAGACAAACATTGTCAATGTATGTCATTACAGTGAATGAACCATTATGTTGAGGTGTGGAGTTTTCCTTCAGTAAAGGCCCATAACAAAGGCACTTTTGTGTGAGCACTCATCCTTAAAACAAGGGAATGCTGAGTCATACCCATGTAAGTGACTGTAATGGGGTGCAATTTCACTCCATTCAAGATCTGCAAAACAGAGAATGTATGTCTGTACATTGTTAATCTTTATAGTTCACAACTGTCCTTTAGCCTCCTTAGCCCTTGGTGCAATATTTATTGTGTCCTTTGTTTGTGCTTTCTGGGTATCAGTCTGAGTATTTACTGTTTCTTTTTTGACTACAGTTATGTATGTTTTGTATGTTATGTTATGTATGTATGATTTTCTTAGGAATTTAGCCTGTACTTGTGTCATACTTTAGGTATATTTATAAGTACTTTATACTGGTGAGGGAATACCAGTCCCCAATACCACAACCCACAACCAATGAGATGTGTTTCTGCATCTCTAATAATTTTCCAGATAGTTTCACCATTTTCTAGGTCAAATACCTTCTCAGACTCCTTGGAATTTTCCACACACGTCATGCAGAGGAAAACCCTTTTCTCGCACATGCACCATGTTGCAGTTCCAATGCTCTGAGTTTCTTTTAAAGGACTGTAAGATATTTATCTCATAAGACTTAAGACGTTAAAATGAAATAAAGGTTTATACACATTAAACCCACAGAGGTGAGGGCAGCAGTTAAATTTGATCTCTAGTCTTCATCTACTAGTAATAACAGTGCTGCCCTCTTTGTAATCATATCCATACAACTTTTCTTTGTGAAGGCTTTATTAGACTGTGGGATCAATACAACCTCATCACACCCTAATGCAACATTCTTTCTAATAATAAATAATACAAATAATAACACAATTGATTTGTGTTATTATTGATTTGTGCCAGATTTCCGTGTTTTCCAAGATAGCAAGTCACGTCTTCAATACATTTATCATCACGCATCTACACACCTGCATGAATAAACATATAACGTGAACTTGAATTCTTCACCTCGCATCAGTGTTCTTGTAAAGAAATGTAAACATGTTTTTTATTGTGAAGGTCAGTTCATAGTTTCATCATCTATAGTGTGGAATATGCGTATATAACAGCCTTTCGTATTCAGGACTCTTAGTTGGCACTGCTGTCTCATTCGCGTCAATACAGTGTGTGGATGAAGTTTTAACAAGGCCAGAGATGAGTCAGGCAAGTTTATGAGCCACAATAAAATAAAATGTACGAAGTGGAAAAAGATTTTGTGTTCAGAAAAGAGATAAGCACAAATGAATACAGCACAAAAGCTGTCAGTTGTCTGTATGGCAAACAGGGACCTTCGTTTTGACAGTAGCTAAAGCAAATTGGAATTGGAAAAGTTTTGCCCCCTTGAGCAGATTAAGCACACGTGGGTCTCTCTCTCTCTTCTCCCCACACACACTTTATAATTCTCTCCCTCTCTCATCATTTCTTCATTCTCAGTGTGAAGTAAAGATAAAGTTCTAATTCAGAGCCAAGCCCTGAGGTTCAGTTATAACAGAGTTGCACATTATATCATATAAATATCATCACCACATGCCTGACTGTGAACATTATATTGTTTATGTGGTATAATTGATAGATTATACTTAGTTTATATTAAGAAAGAAGGTTAATGTTTGTTTTTTGAATTAGTTGTTAGATGTGTGCAATATCCAAACAATATATTCCCATTTGGTTCAGCCATGAATGGTTGTTT
>JAZGTK010015697.1:0-13088 GCA_036877625.1 Ambastaia sidthimunki
AAACTCATGCTAGTAATTGTCACTAGGTGAAAAACATGATAGTGATTGGCTAACTCACCACTTTCTAATACTGCAGCATTAGAAATGTTGCTCTTGTCCGTCTGATGTTCAGAGGCAACTGATGTAAACTCAACATCACCTATGTTAAGGATCCCAGCTAAGATACTGTAAACGCTCCCAAGCTCCTAATGAAATCATGACAAACAAATGAGCCCTGGTTGTATGAACACATCAATAACATGGATTGAATCACAAATACCACAGAGGAGATGTCAAGTATAAATAACATGATTAATTACATGATATTACATCTGATCATTTCTGTTTAAGAGCCCTAGCCTACAGTAATGACCTGTGCTTCTTCTACAGCTGTTTCATAGCAGCTAATAACTGGTGACATATTGCCACATCTGTCTATTCAATTATTTGGGATGCCCACAGAACGCTGTGTACTGTAATGTCACGGCAGTCAAACCAATGTTACTCAATGGCCTGTGATTACTGCCGTCTCTCTTGACAAATGGAAAACTAAGGTGACATTACGGCTCGTTCACACCACGATCCAAAGTGCTTAATTTTCATCTCAAAGCCTCCATTTGGAGGTATTTGGAGAAAATATTATGTATTTAAATAAAATTCTAGTATCATCAGCAAACTAACTAAATAGCACCACGGTTTCAAAGTGATTTTTACTTTTTACACTGTCATCCTAAAAAGATCTGTACCATGTGAGGAAATAATATTCAGTTTTGAACAACATTTAACTGTGTGAATATACGAGAGATTGCAGCCACTACATTGGCCTGTCTTTGATTGCTTAGTGTTACTGTGATAATTTCGTGACTGTAGGATATCTTATTTCACTCTGAGACAAAGAGGGCACTGATAATGTATTCCAGCATGCACCATTGATTCGCCTGATGGTAATTTTGGAGACTTCATGGCATTAGAGCAGTAGGTCACAGCTTCTACATAACCCTCCACACAGGCCATCCACAATGTTTAGAGCAGTCAACCTGAATGGGCAGGCAGGGTGTCCTCACGGTCAGAGAGCATTAGCACTCTTCCTGCCTGATACGCCTCATTGTTTGTTCATCTACGAACATTTCAGCCCCAAAAGGAGCCAAATGAAATGACATTTGCAACTTAAATTAGGGTTACCAACCTCAGCAGAGGAAAAGAAGGCACACTTTCTTTTTACAACTTATGCAATTTTAAATTAAAGTAAATTATTGGCAGCAGGAAACAGCTGACCATTGTAAGTTTAAACAAAATGCTGCAACGTTACAGTATATGTATTTTCATTTTAAATAATTTAAGCACCTTATTCGATGTTTTCCATTTTTTTTAAATAATTTCCTGTCTTATGATCATGCAGGATTTCTGTGTACCTGTAGGGTAAAGCCAATGACTTTGAAACACTGTTCCACTGTCTCAAACTGCTCCTTATATAAGCCATTCCCCACAATGTCAGGCACTAATTTAACATTCTCATTGTGGAGGTACCTGGAGTTAAGGAAAACAAAGAGGAGACAACAAAAAGACTGAAATAAGGTTGCCAGAGGAGGATGAAGATAAACACAGCAGGCTGTTATCAGGTGTTCATGGACTTACTTTGGAGTTTTGCTGTCTGATAGCTTGTAGTGAGCAAGTTTCTTTCTCTCTGCGAGACCAGCATAGATATAGTAGAAGATATGAAAGTTACGTTCTCCACTGAAGAAAACAAAGCATTAGACACAATCAATCAAATATGTTTTTTTTTTATTTTACTGTATTATGCATATGACTTTCTATGAAACAATTAAGGCACAAATCCTATGGTCTTTAGAATGATAACAGTTAAACAAGCTAATATTTAACATAATTAAAAAAGCATAAAAGTTGCTATTTGCAAATTAATAATTTTATCCAATTCTTTCCATTTTTACACTATTGTAGTGTTGACTGCATTCATCAATTTCAACCATGCAACCAAATATACTGTAAGAATAATGCTATAACAAAAATACTTAAATTTCTGAAAAGTTTATCAAAATCTACAAACTAAGCTCTACTATGAATGAGTGTCAAATCTTGCAGCTTACTGAGAAGAAGTATGCTTTGACTTTAATAATTAATCAGGTGTAAAATGTTTCTTAGGCATACGAAAAAATCCTATAGGTTGAATTTTGTGGCATCATAGCTTCTCAACAGAATGTCGAAGAGATTTACAGACATGGGAATAGGCTCATATTGCTCGGCCTAGAAAGAAGCAATTCATGACATTTCAACTTCATAGCCACTCAGTAGCAACAGTTACAGTACCCTAGCAACCACACTATTGATTTCATTGAAAAAGATGAGAGGAATCAGAACATTGTAGAGACATGTGCGTGGCCTCATTTGACTCAGACTGGCAAGTAGTCTTTAATTATTACCATGTAAGCCACACTCTATCATTGGCATGGTAACATGCTGTATCTCAACACCAAAACATTATAGAGACATGGGAGTTGGCTCTTTTGATTCAGACACATATCTGGTCTATAGGTTTTAAAGTTTAAATAACATACATAAAATCTTATTTTTAAAGAGTGTCAAGCCTTGATTACTATCCTATTCATGATTATTGCTAATTAATAAGATATGCCTTTGCCAACTGATAAATACATGCTTTTGGAAATTTTCGCTCATCATCTGTAGCCAAAATCTAAATTTAATTTAATCAGACATAGAACAGTTCATTCATGTAAATATTGATGTAGATTCTGGCTACAGTTTTAGTATTTAGACTCTTACATGGCTTGGTGTGTGACTCTTGACTTTTCCAACAGGTATTCAGAGATCTGAGCTCCTACCACTGTGCCTCCACAGGTGAACTTCATCTCCAGATACTTCCCAAAGCGGCTGGAGTTATCATTTATCACAGTACAGGCATTTCCAAATGCCTCGACCAGACTGTTGACCAACAAAATCTTCTCCTGGAGAGTCCGATTGTTAGCCTGAAAGAAAACGACTGGTAGTAGACTGAGAGCCACCACTTCCTATATGCAAACCACATGGTCTTGTGTAGGACTCAATCTCAGTTGGTCAAAAAATTTAATAAAAATAATTTAACAATAATTTAATTTAATAATTAAACTATAAATCACAGGTAATGACAGCAGCATTGTTGTATTTCCAGAATAATACAAGGGTATTTTGACAACATTTAGTCTATTGAAATCTGACCACTAAAAGCCAGGACTGTGTTTTCGTTAACTTATAGTATTTACTGAGGATGGGGCACCACATTACTTGTTTTACTTGAGGCAACCATCTGGTCAGCAGCAGACTAGAGAATATATGAACTAGACTATAGTACCTGTTTTTTAAACATCTCTTGATAAATGCTTAAGAATTGTCCAGAAAATAAATATTTTATTCTTATTTTATTCTCATTAATTATAAAGCTTCTGTAATTTTTTAAAACAAATTCAAACTTAAATATTTCCATCCTTACCCTTACCACAATTTGAAAATGTTCAAGCTTTTGTTTATTAATAGTTTGGCTTTCCAGTTTTACAGAGCTATAAGATTGTACCTTTCCAAGAACAGTCAGCTGTTGGACTAACAGGTGGGCACTCTCTGTTTTGCCAGATCCACTTTCTCCACTGATAACAATACACTGCACACACAGGAACAAACTCAGTTTAGACCACCACAATTCCAAACCATGACTGCTACAAACTGGCAGCTTTCAGAGAAACCTACTGTACTCTACCTGATCTGCATTATAAGACACCATAGACTGATATGCAATGTCTGCAACTGCATATATGTGTGGAGGGTTTGATGTTCTTTTGGCTCCAACGTAAATCTTTGAATGCTGTCAGAGAAAAGGGAGAATGAAAGACTAATAACTTAAAACATTTAATATAAAACTGGATATTTTACATGTTCTGTATAAAAAGAAAGTAATGTTTGCCCCCACAAATCTCACCACTACAATGCTAAAGTGTTAGACGTGGTTGCTAGGGTGTTCTGAGTGGTTGTTAGCATGTTGCTATGCAGTTGCTAAGGCGTCATATGTGGTTGTAATGTTGTATTTCTGTTGGTTCCTAGGGTGTTGTTATGCATCTGCTAGCATGTTCTTGGTGATTGCCAGAGCATTGCTGTGTGTTAACTAATATATATTGTTAGTAGTTGTCAGTATGTTTCTGTATTGTTGCTAAGGACTTTTGGTCTTTTTTGGGTAATATAGGAGATTGCTATGCAGTTGCTAAAATTTTCTAAGTTGTGGTTATATATTTCTACTTATGTTGCTATGTAAGTGGTACTTCCTTGTCGTTCTTTACAGGCCCACGTCAAAAGTTCCTAAAATATTCAGATATATGATGAGCCTTTAATAAGCCACATGGATATGAGAACTATTAAAAATGATGCTTGCTTTAGCAAACAGCGCTAATTAATACTTCTGCATTGTTGATAAAGCACTAACAGTTGGGATAGACTTGGAATAAATAAATGTTTATTGAGACTGTTTATGTGAAAAGCTAGTACTGTGTAAACTGCTAAGTTGCAATCCATAACTTCTGCCTCTTTATCGCCATCTCTGTTTAAAACATAAAATTGCAGTGTACTTCTGAACGTGGATGCAGTGTTTTCTTGACGTGGATGACAAGTTTAAATTCTAATAAACTGCTGTAAGAACAATACAGACATTTACATACAGACATACAGACAGACATTTCCGTGAAATTGGACTTGACAGCTCAAAGTATAAATCATTATTATAAACTTACCATTGTGAATCGGTAAGAAAAGGAGAGAATGTTAAACATTGATTTGTCATTTACTTGCTCGATAACTAAAATTTTTGTTCATTTTTGATCAAAAATAGTTACAGATTGTAGCTTTAAGTAAATAAATCTAGAAAAAAAAGGTTATGTGACAAAGATATATAAAGCAGAATGACAGATTCTGATGGACAGGGAAGAAAGAAATAGATGAAGAAAGGAAGGAGAGAGAAAAGGAGAGATATGGCTGCAAATGGCATGTAGTATACTGTGAAATGTTGATGGGACACATAATGAATATTAGAAACACACCTCAGGGGTGTACAGCTCAGTTTTGTGGAAGGGATTAACCCCTATAAGAATGTCTCCAACGTAGGTGTAGATTTGTTTCTTCATGTAACGTCTCTGCAGTTGTTCTGTGACTGTATTCTAACAGAGACACAATTACACATCACAGATGGTCATCAACACAGTGCTGCTACACAATGAAATAGCCATTTAATATCTCACAGGAGTTTTCGTTTTCATGCATGACCAAACCCAGACATGGGGAAAAGATTTATCGTCTAGATTATTACATTTATGGGTCTATACGTTGTGATTATTGTAGACTACACACATTCTGCGGCCATATGTGGCCAATATGGCCATACAAGACAATTCACAAGTCTCCTGATGACAGCAGTCCAAGGACACAGGCATAAAACAAGCACATCCTGTCAACAATGCTACCATAATGGATGACAAAATATATCCAGTGTCAATGAGAACCTTGCTGCATTGATAGATCACTTTAAATGTGTTTCAATACAAACCTGTTTATTGTTCACTAATCTGTCTACTTATTCATCTGACAGTTAAAAAATGAAAGTGCCAGGATGAGTTATGGTCACTTCTCTGAAAAAACTCAAACAAAGGGCTTGAAAATTTCCTGGGTAGTCCACGGCTTTTTACAAATCAGGGTTCCGTTTTCTTCTATAGGAAATACTGTGAACTTTAGAGACTCTATCTAGATATTCTATAAAATTCTATCTATACATATGTAGATATGTTATAACTGTTCAATAAACAGTTACCCCATAAACAGTTTGCACTTATTGACCTCATTGATCAATTTGACTGTATCTGGCAAAAATCGTATAGTGTCAGCTGTCATAATTCTGAAATAACCTCAGAACCTCTGTACTACAGTGTTCCTGTAGCTCAACTGGTAGAGCATTGTGTTAGCAGCGCAAAGGTTGTGGGTTCGATCCCAGGGAATACAAGTACTGATAAAAAAATGTATACCTTTGAATTCACTGTAAGTCACTTTGGATTAAAGCATCTGCCAAATGAATAAATGTAAATGTACTATTCTTTGGCTCTCCCTGTGTCCTTGTATTTTCTTACTTCCTCTAGATGCTCCAAAGTTGCAAGATCATCCACATCCTCACACGTTTGATTTTGAGACTTCATATAGCTGCCTTTTTTGGTGTGGATTCGTTCATGTCTGTAACATTATATTAACAAACATTATATTTATTTTCAAAGATCTTAAAATTTAACCATGAACATGAAAAGTAATTGCAGAAAGATAACATAAAAATCAAAGTATTCAACATCTGTTGGTTACATACGTAACTTTGGTTCCCTTAGAAAGAAAACAAGACACTGTGTCTGGTTTTATGCTATGGGAAATGACTTTGGTGTGACCAGTGTCTGAATCTCATGTCTAATCATGCCAATCTATTTGACCCACAGCAGTGTGTATCAGGTGCATCTGCAAGTGTATACGGGGACCTGTAGAGCAGGTCATCAACTTTTTGCACCTTCCATAGCAATAAGGGTGCAACTTTGCACACATCACAGAGGATCAAAATTCCAAGGAGAGCTAGAGAATGGTTGGCTCCAGTCACCTGGAACCAATTTTCTCTTTTCCCCTCCTGAGGGTCTTGAGGGGAGCAGAGGACCCACGATAGTGAGGGTGCTACCCTATTCATTCCCCAAAGGACCAGCATTTCAAGGGGAACTAGTAAGGACAAACTGCCAACAATCGTAACCACTATCCTCTTTAACAAGCTCCACCCTTGTATTTTGTGGCCCAGAGCGCTAAATCTGTAAATCGGTGCAGCTGAACTACTGCATCAGGAGAAAGCTCCTTCCCCTGATCCAAGTTCTTGAGTAGGTTGGCTTGGGATGGCTATAATCTGCCCATCACATGAAGCGCAACACCAGCCTAACCCTCTGTCACATATGCTTTGCCATTCAGACACTATGAGACTAAAGTAATCTGATTGGCAGAGTCCAAGTGTGCAGGGATGAATCACTGCCCATTGAGAGATTGCCCACAGACGTCTCATTAACAGGAGGCATTCCCCAATGCCTGTGCTCTCATTCCCTGCATATTTGCATTATTTGCCCACAAGTGCAGTTAAAATTGAGAGAAACACAGCTTCTTTCAAGATCTCTCCACCTCAGCATAAGATCAGGAAGAAAGAGCAGGCTCACAGAGGCTTCTTAGCCACTTCTCTTGTCCATGAAACATGCAACAGTTCCTAATATGCGGGGCTGGCAGGCTAGGAAAGCTCACCCATAACCTCAGCTCACTAGCCACATTATGCGTAATTTTGTTTGCTGGCAGTAGGATGATACCTGACAGATTAGAGGATGCTGACAAGAGTGTCCTCTGACTTGGTGGATCGCCCTCCCCTTTAGCAGGGAAAAAAAAGATCTTCACGAGCATCAGCAGCGGTGGGATCTGCGGGGCATCTGCCCAGGTTCAACCAGACAGCCAGACAAGAGCTGAGCTTCTTCAGCTAGAAGCCCCCAGCTCCCTTAAGAACTGAGCGTGCATGTTCTTCTCCCAGGCAAACAACACAAAATTTGTGTGTCCTCGTGTCAGAAACCTCTGACATGGAATTTTGACAAGAGAACAACAGATAAATGGCTCCTGAAGACAAAAAAAATGTCTGATGGCATGCTCAATGGGTATCAACTCATCAAGCACTGCCATGGGCCAGTTACATTGGCACAATTAGACATGAGATTGCACAGACACCAAGGGCGTTCCCCACAGAGTCAAAACAGACGCAGTGTCAAGTTCCCTCGAAAGGGAACCCAAATTAGCCTGTTAAAATTAATATTGATAAAGGTGTTAAAGACAATGAGGGAAGATAAGTCAATAGTTATTATTTATAAAAAAAATCTCAAAGTCATTTGAGAGGCCACAATCTTTGTTACAAGGTTACTCTAGAATTCCAAAACCTAGTGAGTTCCAAAATCTACCTAGACAGCATTTTATGGCATCATAGGTGCACTCATAATGTGTCCCAAAAGCTAAGCAGCATAGTGCTGCCATAATTTGACATCTTCTAAGTTAGTATTCTAAAAATGTCTAACATAGTAATGCATATATTCTATGGATAAAGTCCAATATACACTCTGCTGTACAGTATAAGTACAACAGGCAGCAAGGTGGCTCACTAGGTTTGGAACAGCACATTTGCTTGTGATCTTGCTGGATTAATACTATTATTACTATTAATTGATTAATACACCCACAAAAAGAGACCATGTCTTATAATTGTGTTGCAACATGACACAATGCAACTGAACTAGATCTAGAACTAGATCTGTCTGCACTGGAATCACTAAATGTATTGCACCATCAGTTCACAGACATTTTTTTCTTTTCTATTTAAGACACTCTTTTCTTTCATTTTATATTACATCAAATTCAGCTCATATTTTTTTGTTTGTTTGTTTGTTTTCCTTTAATATGCATAAGTAGTTGTAGCAATACCACATTATAAGTTAAATGATTAGACCCAACACTACATTTTTATGGCTTTAATGGATTATTTTTTTCATCAAGTATTTTATTTTCAACAAGATCTTTTATTGTTGCTGAGGTCTTATATCAAGCTCTCAGCTGACTGGTTAATAGGAAGTTCACATTTCAAATGCAATGACGTTTGCTTCCAGTGTAGACACCATGTTAGACCCTCCAAACTATTACACATACAAAAACCCTCAATATTTCCTAAGCACCTAATTACAGAGCTAAGACAATCAAAAAACTTGAACAAAGTGAAATGGTATTATCTATTGGCAATGAATTATCATATGCTAGCTGCCATAAAACCATGTTTTACAAAAACTAAAGTTAGCTACACAATGTGCTACATCTATTTAACCCAACTGTCAATATCTCATACCTGGAATTAATGTCTTGCCTTTCAGTCTTTCCATGATGGCTTAAATCACAGAAATAAAGTATACATAATTGTAAGGTTACTAGGAAGTGAGTATTTTGTAGGTCAAGGGATCTCAGGGAGAGCACCCTTGAGAATTAAACAGCTTTTTCTAGCCCACTGAGTGTAGTTATCATGGAGGGGTTACAAAATGGTCTTCTCAGCATATCCTTTTGGCAATCTTTTGCCAAATTTTAACCACAATTTGTCCTACTTTATACATACATCATTCATTTTTATCCTGTTTTTCATAATGGATTTTCTATGGGGCCCCTGTTGGTTATGGTTTATGAGGCACATGTTCTGCATACCCCACATTTGCACTCCAATCTCATGTGACTGTGCATAATTTTAAACATTTCTCAAAGGTACTATTCATGTCTTTCAGGGTAAAACTGTTCTCAAAATGACTGGATAAGTGCACGTTTAAATTCAAGAATAACACACACATTTAAACAAGTCACGGTCCAATTAAGAAACTTCTAACTTCTTTGCAAAGTAAAACATACTTTATGACTCACAAAACTGCTAGAGTGGATTCAGTTTCTTTCTGTACCTTGTTTTTTCAATAACGCCCATTTGCTGGTTGAGGTCGGTCAGTTCCATCAGCTGCTTCTGCAGCATTTTCTCTCGTCCCACAATCTGTTTGATGAAGACATTCTGAAGAAGGTCAAACACATTGGGCCTGAGCTCAAAATCCTTTATCAGACACCTGGAGGGGACACAATGGGAGAACTTAGAAACTAAAATGAAAACTGATAAGGACTCGATTTCAGAAAAAAACACACAAAACTAAAGGTTGTGAAAACGAATTCAATTACAAACAATGTTCTAGCAAAGCAGCAGGAGGCTAATTAAAGTATGACGAGACATTAGGAGATCTTGTGCATGGCTCTTTATAAGCACAATTAACCTATGTTCAAGTTTTGAACAAAAAGTTCAAGTTTTGTTAAAGCGAGAAACTTCAACAAACTATACACATATAGAAACAAACCTATTTTACTTACTTGCATATAAAATCGTTAAATTCGTTTGACCAGAGCTCGGGCTGGTGGAGGGTGGGAGGAGGGTTTCTGTACAAGGCAAATTGAGAAAAATAGTTTTGTGTGCAATGAAAAATGAGGAAGCGACTGCTCATTGTAAATTGATCACATTAATTTTGAGAAGACATTTCTTGCTTGATGTGTTTATTAGATTACTGCCACAAATTGATGAATCATTTCAACTGTCAGTACAGGCCTCAACACAAATGAATATAAAGTGTATTGTACGACAAATATACTATTTAATCCTCCAAACAAAACCTCCAATATCCATTTTTGTTGTAATAGCTGTTGGGTAAGCACAAAGTGAACACAATAAAACCACAATGGCATACAGTGGATAGAAAAGCCATATAATAAAGGTGGATTTTAACTCAAATGTTAGCGCTAATGGTTCTATGATGTACTTAGGCTTACAATGCTTTTGAGAAACGCAGCCCAGGACAGTAGCATTGAAAATGTTTAATAATTCTTTTGGAGTAAATACATTTGAATACTTTCCTTTTAAAACTTTACTCGTCAAACTGTCAAACTGGAATACAAAAGTGTTACCAAATATTCCAAAGACCATTTTCACACATAGTGAGGATTCACAAGTGAAACAGCATTTTTCAGTAAAGCTTTGTTCTTGAAGGCTGCCAGAAAGCTTTTCCCCATACATGAAGCAGATAGACACTTAACGGTTTCACTAAGGACCTGACAAGCGTTCCCTGCTGTGGAACAATAGAGCTAATTAGCCGTCATTTTGTGTCCTGGTGAAGGGGGCTATTAGCAGTGGGAGAACAGGGTTGAGGAGGTATACTCCAGCCACACGGCTACCACATCAGGACTGAGCCTTTTACTGCACCTCTGACAGCGATTAATTACCCTAATGGGGGGGCATACATCTCTGCTTATCACACACCATGCCCCCACAAACACCGGGTGTCAGGTGTCGAAATGGAAACGGATTGAAAAAACGCTTGGACTATTAAAATGCACCCTTATCAGAAAGACGTAAACACAGCAGCAGAAAAATAACAAATTGCACCCAGAAACAACAAGGGGGCTATGATTTAAAGAGCAATCTTAGGAGCACAGTGTTTAAAATCACAAGAGAACAGCAATATCAGAGAACAGATAATATTGAATGTGCTTTGGTCTGGTAGCTGATATGTCACTATCACCAATAAAAGCACCAATAAATTATGTTTGTCTATTAAATAGTTTTTCATTAATATAATTAGATTACACTTTTTTTGAGAAAATGTGAGAAGGGCATCCAGTTGCTAAGCTGTTCTTGCTGTGCTGTTAACAATGTGTTCTTGGTAGATTTAATTCATTGGTATGCTGTTGCTATGGTGATTTTTGTGGTTGCCTGGGTGTTGCTATGCAACTGCTTAGGTGTTCTCCGTGTTTTTTAGCAGCCTGATATGTTGTTGCTGGGGTGTTCTAACTGGTGGCTAGGTGGTTGGAATGGTGATGTCTGACCTAATAATACTATTGATTCCTCATTGATTTTTTTTGAGACACTTGCAACACCACTGTAATATCTACATCCATTCACATGTCAATTAATGACATATTCAAATTGTATTTTGGGTCTCTCTTTAAATGTTTTAATTTCAGTTACACCTTGGCTCTTAGCCCCTGTCTGCTGGCTAAATGTATGTATTCCTATCGTGCCTGTGGTTTGCTGTGCTGGTGCCAGAAGAACTAAGCGCAGACATGTTCTGCCTTGGGCTTGAGGCTGCATCTGCTATAATCTAGGTCACACAAATGTAATACTGAAGCCTCTGCCACCAGCCATGGGCCCAGTGCTGTTCAATTGCCGTATATCAACTCTCCACCCACCAGACCTCCTCTTGCTGAAGAAGAGACACCAGTTCAAATCTGACTAATGTAATCCAGGAATACAACAATGATATGCAACAATCTATAAATACAGTTGGTATTTATTTTTTTATATAAATCTTCAATACAGAGCGAAACATAAATTTGATATTTGCATCTTCTATCATTCTAAGCTAAACATTTAGAGAACATGCAAATTAGCTGATTATAATAGATGTGTTCTCGTTGTGTCACGTCACATTACTTGCTCTCTATGTAGACGAGGAATAAGGTGTGTCCAATATGGAAGTTTGTGAAAGAGATCAAACAAAGACAGCCTGCAGCCTCTACATGAACAGTCAGAAACATTACCACATGCTCTATGATTTCTAACAGCCCACCCCCACCTTTGAACAATGGAACTGCTATAACAGCACACCGCTCAATGGATGTGTGTGTGTGTGTGTAAAGGTGAACTGGAACACAAAAGTGCTGCACCATCAAGATGACAATAGTGATAACAGTTTGAGCTTGAAAATAGTAAAAAATCTAATTTTACTGTCAGACAGGTTGGTGAACAGAAAGAAAAACTGTCTCTTTCTTTTATCCATAAGGATGAGCGTTTTATGTACTGTGGTAAAGGATGTGCTTAAGCTGCCCTAACATGAGAAAGACTTGCATGCAAGTACACCAGCTTCTGACAGCTTCAAGGCTCACAAATGCAGCAGTGTCATCCATCCTTATGCTAAAATCACAAATTATTCCATAAACCAGCAACAGAAACTGGCACTGAATAGAGAAAATGGATATAACAGTCAGAGGCCTGTCTGTATCTGAATGTCAGGATAAAAGAGACAGTAAGTGTCACACATGAAAATATGGGAGTGAGGGTGTGTCACCTTGGAATTTTGAAGAGAGCTCTCATTGGATGAAGGTCAGCGAGGGGCGGGTCACCATCACCCAGCTCTATAGCTGTGATACCCAGAGACCAGACATCACAGCGCTCATCATACGTGGAGTCCAGCTGCTGTTCACATGCAATCACCTGGTCACACACATTACTGTTAGTAATGAGGAAAAATCTGGATGCTTATTACTACAACACAATAATGATTGTCTCTAAAATATACTGTAGCAATTAAGTCATATTACAGTTAGTTCTGGTTCTCTAGTTTGATTGGCCAGGTGGCATTTCAATAGTGCCAATATATAATATCTGCATCTATAAATATTTAAAGAGTATA
>JAZGTK010015698.1:0-13088 GCA_036877625.1 Ambastaia sidthimunki
TTTTACAGCCAATTCCTTGTTACATGACAGTAATATGGCTCGTGTTTGAGAAAGTTATTATACAAACCCAAGTTCTCATTGCCATTAAAACAACCTTACAGGTCATGTAAGGTATACGTTTATCAGTATGTGTGCTTTCAGGGGACCTATGAATTTGCCTAGCCAAACTAACAGGGAATGTTCTGAGAATGTTGGCTAACGTTTTCCTAGAATTTTAAACTTTACATTTTTTAAACATTATATATCAAAAACATTTTTCTTAAGTAATTAGTGCAACATTATAGAGGTAAAAATGTCAAAATAATGTTCTTATAACCTAGCAATAATGTTATACAACCTTTTGTGGTTGTATAAATGTTTTAAACATTCCAAGAACTTTAAAAACAAAGTTTTTATTATTTTTGTTATGTATAATATATATTGACTCACAATATATATTGACTCACCCTCTTCCTTAGTGACCCCCAGACAGCCCATCAGCTCCTGCAGAGACAGGGCCTTATCATTGCTGATGTCACAGTACTCCACAAACTTCTTCACACACTTCTTGGGTTTGGATTTCTTGCGCAGTAACCGTTTGAAGGGTTTGATTTCTTTCTTTCCGATGTCGCCGCTGGAGTTTTTGTCAAGCTGGCTGAAATACCAGTGAACGACTCGTTCCTCTAGAGTATGACTGGGGTCTGGCTCCAACATCCTGATGACAACAAACACTAGATTCATCAACCAATCACTGGCCACAGTTTCTTCAACCCATGGTTGGGTTACAACAACCCAGCACAGGTTAATTTAGCCAATGGTGTGTTCTCCCAACAGAAAACAACCCAGCATTTTGTAGTGTGTGCTGTTGACGTATTGTTTATTGTTTCTTCACGTTAACTAATGCCGCTAACTAACGTTAACAAATGAAACCTTATTGGAAAGTGTTACCCAGCTTTTAAGGTGTTTCGTCTGCAAAAAAGGTTCACAGAAGTGTTGACAATAAATCAGTCAGCTAACAGAGTAAATATCTTTACAGCACACAGAAAGTTGCTGTGTTGGTTCGTTTCATGAATGTGCTGTAAATGTGTGAGCTCACAGTGTGATATTGACTGTACCTGCCGGCAGATGCGGGGTCAGTTACTGCATGGACCATGTCTGTAGAGAGAGCGTCCAACACACTGGTGAGGAACTCTGCCTTCTTCTCTCCAGGACATCCTGCACAGACACAGAGGAGATATGAGACAAACAGTGGTGCTGTTCTGAAAACACCTGCTCATCCTCAGCCACTTTTGAGCTGTTGTCCCAACTAACAATTTAGGTTGTAAAAACGTTTCCCCAACATTTCCATTAAGTAACAAAAAAAGTGTTATTTTGAATGTTCTAGAAATGTTTTTAGATGTTGTTTTAACCCTGTTTAACTTATTAAAGTTATATCTTTAAATTATAACTTTATATTACTTTATACAAATGTTTTTCATTCTGTATCATTTTAAAACATTCCACTAACAACTTAAGAATAACGTGTTTGATATATTTATGAGGTTAATTTTTTTAAATTACATTACTACAAGAACATTGCTGTGAAACAAGAGAACCTTTAGAGAACGTTAGCCAACGTTTTCAGAACATTACCTGTTGGAATGTCATATAAAACAAAGTGTGACACTGATTGCAGACATAAAATACATATTAATTATTTCTACACAATGAAAAAAAGGTGAGTATAAATAAATAAACTTTTCCTTTCAATTGTTTTTCACTTTTGACAGCAGATTTTTTTTTTCTTCTCTGGATGTTAATGGTATAAGATGCTGCTATATAAAATCCTGTGGGAAACAGATTAAAAGAGAGCAACAGCTTGTGACATTTTCACCTCAGGCAGGTATCAGTGTAAAGAGCTGTGAAACTTTATAAACAGCTGAATTATCTCACATAACTGCAGCTCTGGATCGAGTTATTCAACTATGTTATTTTGTCACTGTGAGCTCGAGGAGCATGTTAATAGTTCACTCTTATAAGTAGACATAAAGACTCGTTTAAATCCCTATTTTGTTATTTCTGTATATTTAAGACGTGTCTTGACTAAACTCTGGACAAGACAAAATGAGTACTGTGGTGGTAAAATTTTAAAATGTCAACTTGCTTGAACATTTAAATAAACATGTCAAAAATAGTTTTTCAACCTGCTTTAGGTTATACCAGTGAATTTATTTTTTAAGTAGAATAAATAGTTTCTTACAACCATAAAAAGTAATTTTTTTTAGTGAATATACCATCAATTATTACCATATTTATGTATCACGGTATCTTCATGGTACTTTAAAGAACACTACGGTACAGCCGCGGTTCATGTTAGCGATATAATGTAGGTGGCCCAATAAACTCTGGGAAGACATAAAGCTAACAGACATTTTACTGTTTTTAAACCAACTGCACATAAAGATGGAAAGTTAAGTGTGTCACAACTTGTTGCCCTCTTCACCGTCCTGTTGTAAAAATCCAACCCCCTCATCCTGTCTGAGGAATAACAGCCAACCAATCACAGAATGGGGCGTGTCTCCTGCGTTTATGATCGCAGGTAAAATCCTGCTGTGTGGGAACTGCGAACTTTGTTCATTTACGTTTGTTTCCATCAAAACAGCAGACGAAAATCACTTACAATCAAAACTTAACACTGAGATTAATTTTTGTCGTTAGATAACATGATTAGATGAACACGTTAGAACTTTTTTACTATTATATATCATAAATAAGAACATTATTCTTAGGTTAGTGGAATGTTTTAAAAACTACAGAATGAAGCAGTTTTGAATAACGTTCTTATAGCCAAGCAATAATGTTAATCCAATGTCTGAAAAACTCAAAATAACATTTTTAACGTTTGTTTACTTAATGGAAACATTAGGGAAACGTTCTTACAACCTAATATTGTTTGGAAGAACAGTGTTTGCATATAGCAGGTACAAACAACAGCAGTCTGAGGGACTCAACAACATCCTACAGTCACACTGTCTGTCTGTCAAAAATCTAGTTAAACAGAAGAAAGTGAAAGTTTTGTGTTTGTCTGTTTACAGTCATGCCCAGAGGTAAGAGAGTCTCTGGTTTAAGAGATAATAGCACACTGCAGTAAACAGGTGTGTGTGTACGATCAGGTAAACAGTCTTGTGAGCTGGTGTCCACTTCAGCACATGTTTTGAAGACCTGCGTGAGCTTCATCTTCTCACTGAGGCCAGACACAATAAAATGTCCAACCCACCTGTTCATAAGAGCGACTACATTCTTCTCACGTCTTCCATAAAAACAACAATGTTTTAGTGATGCCTAAACCCTTCTGAAAACATCCGATTTTGTTTCAGGGAACATCTTTTTGGTCTTCTGATTCAACTAAAAACAAATTTCATTTCTGATTTGTTTCTTTAAAACAGCGCCAGTAAAAAAACTTGGGGTGTCCTAAAGAAACAGATCAGCCTGTGAAATTTGTTTAAAACTGAATTTTTTATAGAACATTTAGATGTTCAATCAAACTAATAAGGAATGTTCTGTATCAAAGCATAAATCACCATTTACACACACCTGATTAAACCCCAAAGTGAATTAACTACGTTATCCCATCAAATTCCTGCCCTACATCTGACTAAATCTCAGCATCCCTTAAACATTTAACACTGCAGCTCTAGAACTTTCACAAAAACTTCTTCAGTTCAGACATCTAGCTGCCATCAGCCCCGGCCCCCATCAGCCCTGTCTCTACACCACACTTAACCAGCCGTGACCAGAGAGCTGCTCGCCTGCACAACAGCACCTGAAAACAAGTTTCTGCCAGTCTGAATATAATAATAAACACAATAATAATTACTGTAAACTAACCCACACCATAACCCTAGCAGTAAAAAACAGCATTAAGGACATCCCCTTAGGAGATTAAAGCCCAAAACACACACACACACATTCTCACACCTACTGTTTCAAAAGCCTAATTCACCACTTACTCTTAATTAAAGTATGTAGATAATCTTATTAGTGGAAGTCTGTGATCTGGGACTGAGCAAAAACACAAAACCATATATATGCTAATTATTCAGTACCATGATACGTTTATTAAAGTCACAACTATATATATAAAAAATACTGAGTGCAAATATTTAATATATTGTCCATAAACATTTATTTTAGTCTACATTTACATTTATTCTTTTGGCAGACACTTTTATCAAAAGTGAATTCAAGGTATATATTTTTATCAGTACTTGTGTTCCCTGGGATCGAACCCACAACCTTTGCACTGCTAACGCAATGCTCTACCAGTTGAGCTACAGGAAAACAATCTAATCAGTCTAATTAAATCTACAGTCTAATCAGCAACTTCATTCAGGCTGGAAATGAAGTCACAACCTTCTCTCCCGTCTCCTCTTGTTCTTCTGCTTTCTCTGTTTTTCATCATGGCCACTCCCCCACACTCGTCTCTCGCTGTCATCCTCCTTGGCTCGTGCTATCTATCGTAATCTATCTTTTCTACCTCCCCTTTCCACAGCGAGATTATCTGTTAACATCTGCTGTCTATGCAGACGGCGGGGTCGTGGGAAACCTCGAGATGGTTTTGGACTGTACACACACACACACACACACACACTCATACCTGTGCGTGCTCTCTATGCTCTATGTTGTGCTGTTTTTAAACTTGCTGCTTTTTTTACGAGCTGCCACCCCATCCTTCAACAAAAGCCTCTTGGCAAAGTCTGAATTACAAAGTGACACATTTGCTAAACAGCAAATGCTAAAATGTTTCAGTCTAAAACAATCACAGACATGGTTAAAAATAAACTCGACTTGTTTCTAACGCTGAGATCATTTGGAAGGATACGCGGAACGCACCTTAATCTCTTCACAGCGACTGTTTTGTGTTACTGGAATCAGAGATTCAAAGCAAACAGACTTTTTGTATCTTGGTTATATAAATAGTGTTTTTGGGCTGGAGATGAGATTTTGAGGTCTGAAAGTTACAGTATAATCTTACAGCTGATTTCTCACTATAGAAAGTGAAGGAAGCAGTGGACAGGTGAGCTCACCTTGCAGGTGTCTGTTTCTGTAATGCTCTTTGGGTTTGTTAGGGTGAGCTCTGGCGTTCCCGTCACATTTTGGTTGTTCGTATCTGTAACAAAAAAGAAAAAATAAGAAAATAAAGCATTTTTTGCTTCATTCAAACATTTTGTTTTAAGCAATGTTTTACATGCAATTCATGGTCAACATTTTATATTTCATTTTTGCATTTTACATTTCATATTTCATTTTATGTTGCGTTTGGCAGACACATTTTCTTCCATGCAACTTACAATAAATTTTTAAGCTTTTTAAGTGCAATCTCTAGGACTCAAACCCAAGACAGTGACGTTGCTGGCGCTATGCTTTACCAGTGGAGATAAAGAAGATGTTTGATATCTGTTCACAATGTTGCAAGAATGTGTTAAGTGTGTGAGGTCATCAACTGATGCCAGTAATCTCAAAATGGGCAAAAATAAACCAATTATTTGGTCTTGTCGATATTTTGGTCAATCACAAGCAACTGGGAGAAAACTTTCAGTGCAGTTCCCAAAGAACCTTAAAGAACCATGAAGAACCTTTAACCAGTGATGACAGAGATGAAATCACTAGATGTGAGAGAGAGTTAATATCTTAATAAGAGGCAAATAAGAGTAAGCCTGGATAAGTAGCATAAAGAGAGAGAGAGAGAGAGAGAGAGAGAGAGAAAGTGAAACAGAGAAAAATGGAGTGAGAGAGAGTTAGTGTCTTAACACAAATTAAAGTAAGCCTGGACAAGTAGGACCCAGATCAATGTTCATGCCCCCATTTGGAAAGCAAACATGCTCCAATCATTACTAGACGACCTGTCCTAGAAGAGAGAGAGAGCGAGAGAGAGAGAGAGAGAGGCTGATGGGAAGGTAGCACTTCCAAGCGTGCTCTAATGCGCTGTCTGGCAATCTGCCTGGGGCTTTGTTAACTCAATGCTACAGTCAGTGATGGTCAGCCATCCACAGCAACGCTCCATAGCACTCCTGTGACTCATTAAACATGTCCCTGCATACACTGCCATTCCCACTGCATACACTGCCATTCCCACTTACACTGTGCCCTGCAGACACGTTCATACACACTAACAAAGTTCTGTCAGTCTGCCAGTCTTCTTCATCTCCAACAGTGACGGCCATAAGGGTCTGATCGAACTCTGGCTGGTGGTGCGGCCCAGCCGTTTAACACACGAAACATCCCCAAATTATTTTACTTATTAGACTTTCGTGGGTACCGCTGTCTTTTGAAATGTGCTGTCGCAACCTCTCTCAATGACTTAAATGTTCAAAGAAACTATATCAGATTGGGTCAAGTACAGACCCCTGAGGGACTCCAAAGCTGAATTTTGTACCCCACCGTAGGTCCCCGGGTGTATATTAGATGTACTGGCAACTACCATTTTAAAAGGCAAGTGGTGGGTTTCCCCTTTCAATACAGAACAACTGCTTATGTTGTATTTTGGCAACTAAATATGGAGGGATTGGTTTCTTTGGGGCGCCAGAAGTATTTTGAAGTGTTTAAAATAACTTTAAAAGCTAAGGTAAGTAGACATAAGACCTGAAATAAGATCTATTTGTCCTGGCAAGAGTAATGGACAAAATTCACCTCAAATGGTTGAATTTCAATGGTTGGAGTTCTGACTTTTTTTGTAATGGGCCAGCTAAAGCAAAAGAAAGCAGTACATATAGAGGAAATTTCCTAAATAAATAGGAAATAAATAGGAAAATTAAATAGGAAATTTATGACATTCTGACCTAGTAGATGTTCCAGGTATGGGCCGCCCGGTGTCCACCAGCACACACCAGCAATACCCAGTAGAGGGATGACACTGTACAGGTTTGTAGAGGCCGCCGTAAGCACAATCTGGCACAAAAACAGCTTCATTTTTATGCTGTCTTGCTTCTTCCTGTGCTGTCAACTGCTCCTGGTCACACGAGGTTGCTGAGGTAAAACAAGCCAGAGACAACGAGTGAAATAATGAAGAGACACAACGTTTGAATGTGCATGTGACGATGTTCAGAAGATGACTGATGTTTAACAGTTCTCTGTGGTGAGGGAAGGCCAAGCATCTGCGTTTACTCAGATTTAGACGTTATTTGAATCACTCACCACAAAAGAAACAAATAGCCTCACTGTGATCTTTAAAGAGATGTCATTATTTTCTCACCCCCTCAGTTTGAAATCTGAATAATCTTCTTTTTATCACTGAATATTGTCCACAAAATTGTCCACAATTGACAAATGACGTCAATAAATGTGTTGAATATTACCCAGCCATACATTTTTACCATGTAAAATATCTTCTTTGAGAGCATAAGCACCAGGATAAAAGCATAGTTGCTCACATCATGTAGTTTTGATTTGCCACAGCGTTGCTAAGACATTTGCACACTTTCTGATCTTTGGCCTTGTTGTCAAATATGTAACAGATTTTTTCAGCGAAAATCATTTTTACAAGTCTCGGTTCAAAGATCATCTGAGCAAAATATGTAGGAAGAAAAAACCTCATTAAAATCTAAAAAGGCAAACGTTTATCATACAGTTTATGGGCTGCAGTAGACTTATGGGTTACAGTCTATGATCAACTAGAAGCAAAAAATTAATAGAAAGGATAATAACACAATATGCACATTCAGTTTGCACATTATGACATTATGAGTCAATGACTGCACAACGGTAAAAATGTTTACACATTTTCTCAGTGTGTCTGCAAGTGCGACATTGTTGAATGTGGATACTGCCCTTAGAAACTAATAGCCAGAAAACACAAATATTGATCAAATGTGAACCCAGAATGGATTGTAAGTCACTTTGTTCATAAATGTAAATAAAATAAATGTTAATTGCAATCAACAAATGCAATAAATTCTCAAGTGAACTCCTCTCATCACACAGGGAATAAAGCAGCGGTGTCTCTTTGCTTTAATCCTGATCTTTAAACATGAGCTCTCTGAAGAACACATGAGCCTGACATGCATGCTTTTAAAAACAGCCCAAAACACATGAATGATCCGTATGGAGCTGTGAGGATCTCTGCATCAGGAATCAATCATCTCCAGTCCTGCTACACTCTGAACTGCTTGATCTAATGCAAGCAACATTACAGTACTGTCAGATAAAACAGAGAAAGAGAATATTCTGGGTTTGAAAGCTTTTGTTAATCTCTCTTCCTGTCCTAATTCTTATAAAAAATGAAACTAAATAATTTTTTTCTTTCCCTTTTCCTCCGTCTTTACCGTGTTCCCAGTCTTTCTTTCATTCAATTTATTTTATCCCTCTTACTTCTCTTGTAAAAAAGCATTTTTACAATAACTGGAGGACATTTTCTTGATCTTATAAGTACTAATCTTATTGGCTGATTTTACAGGAGTTTTCCTGGTAGATTCACAGATCTGTGATACTGCCATAGTTCTTTTTTGTTAACTCTGTTACTTTTTTCCTGTCTGTCTTCCGCATCCTTTTATAATTATTCTCTCTCTTTCTCCGAGGTGTTGTCAGGTCTTGGGCTTCAAGAGAACATTGCTTCACAAAATGTTGCCATGAGTTTGTTCTCTCTCTTTCAGCTCTTTCTCTGTCTCTCTCTCTCATTTGTTCTCTCTCTTTTACAGCTCTTTCTCTGTCTCTCTCTCTCTCGTTTGTTCTCTCTCTCTTTCTCTGAGATGGTGAAAATCACTCTTAAGATCCATAAGAATCACACATAATCAAAACCATCAGTGTTCAGTATTCACTGACTTTTATATCGCTTATAAATCAAGAGAACTTTACAATCAAGCTATTAACACTCACCCACTCACTCACTCACTCACTCACACACACACACACACACACAATAGACCACTAATGACACACACAAACTCTGTAATGACATCAGAATCACTGGGTTGTGATATGTGGTTCATTGCAGATGTGTTTTAATGATCTCTGTTCAGTCCTTCATTGGACCAACATGTCAGACTGAGAGCTGCAGTGATTTCCTGAGCGTCTACACACACGAGCTTTAAAACACAACGCAGTGTTTGCAATGTGTGTTCAAGTGACTGTAGCAACACACAACATCGTTGCATGGAAAGCATTATTGTGTTGTGTTGTGAAAGAGCTTGCATAACGTTGTGTGTTAGGGTGTAGTTTTCCACACACAGTTTGTGTCTGTGTTTATTCTTATGTGAGTAAGCACATGATTGTGTGGTAATGACTTTACAGTGTGACATTTAAGTCATGGCTAACTAAGAACTGAACAAACTCTGAGTAACAACACTCTCATTAGAGACTATTTCTTCTCATTCTTCTCATAGACCATCAAAGTCTTCATGCAGTCACCTACTGGTGAGTTAAAAAGTGCTGGAAATAGTCTGAGGTCAAAAAAATAGAGCAGTTAACGTTATGATCTTCTGTCTTCTCCTAAATACCAAAACAATTTCAGCTCAGATTATTCTTATTAACGTTTTGTGTTAAAAAATGGTAACAGATGTTTGTTGATCACTTACATTGTGTTCTGGTCCTGTTTTGTCGGCTTCTGACCTGTTCTGTCCACAGTGTTGGGTACTGAGAGATGATGTCTAAAACAAACACGCAAATACACGAAACATTAGCTCTTCTCCAAACCCTAGTGAGATGCCTACATGGGGGCAGTTGTGGCCTACTGGCTAATCAGCTACCAGAGAATGTTCTCAGAATGTTGGCTAATGTAAGTTCTCTCAAAGTTATCAAAAACATTCTTGCCGTAATGTTAGTACAACTTTTTTAACATTACATGTCATGTATCAAAAAATCATTCTTAAGTTGTTTGAGTAACATTTTAAAAACGTTTCATTATGTTTAAAAAGTTTGAATAACCAAGCAATAATGTTAATACAACCTTTAAAAAACTGGATGTGTAAAATGTTACTAGGTATAGTAAATATAGTCCTAGATATGTAGAAAACTATTTTTAACGTTTTTGTGACTTAATAGAACCATTAGAGAAACGTTCTCTCAACCTAAATTTGTTAGCTGGGGAAGCACAGTTATAAAGATCAGTGACTCTCACCTTCTTCATCTGCAGATGGTTGGGGTTCCATCACGATAGTGACTGAATCATCTGCATTGAGAATGGAGAAGAATTGCGAGGAAACTACAATTACAAGAGTTAGCGACACAGTCACATGACCTCAGTCATGACGCATTTGCACATTGCCCGGCCAGGAGAAAGGAAAAGTGGGAATTAAGGAAGAGGAGAATAAATTCATGGAGGAAAAGTTGTAACTACAGGAACAGAAAGTGTAAAATGAGGTTTAGTGGTTGTAATTTTCTCACTGAAGAAACTTTCATTTTCTTTGCTTGGGAGAATGAAACACTCATATACAGACAAACAGCAATGTGGTTTAAAATTTCATTCTGTAAATTAAAATGCTTAAAGATGAGAAATATGTGCACAAATATATACTGGAGCCCTGTAAAACGAAATTAGTTTTGTTTAGGTTTGTTTAGCGTTCTGTAGGTCCACAGATAAGGACAACAATGAATGCAAACACACACACAAACACACACACTCAGTGCACAGTGCTGTGAGCAGTGGGGGGTGTTGGGGGGCTGGTGGGGTATGCGGGAAGATTGTGAGAGGCCACAGGAATTTTAACACTGAAAGCCACAGGTGTGGTAAACCTCAGCCGGGTCACTATTAACTCATCAAAGGGCAACACAGAAACTGCCCCTTTCTCTCTTTCAGTGTATGTTCTTTATAAAAACCTTCTACTGTGGCATCTTTGGGAAGCTGATGTTAAACTTTGACCCCTGTCATCAAATATTACTGTTTGTTCATTGGCAGACAGATCTATGGAATCTATGCATTAAAATACCATGAAGTGAATGTAAATATTCTAAAATATATAAAACAAATTTAAATTACAACTGATCAAATAATAATAACAATCATAACTTCTATGATCTTACCAGTTATTGTGATTACTGGATTACAGTCGTTATAAAATAATGACATTTGCATGTGATGTAATAATCTTTAAAATTAAATGATCACATTTATTATTGTATAAATGTCTCCAATAAGACATAAGACAGAGATATTCAAGTAATAAGCTTCAATTAAAATCATTAGAAATTACATCTAGCCAGTCTACTGTGACGGGCTGAAACATGATAGCTGTGTGCGGTAACTGAAATATGACGTTCCTCTCAACGCTGAGGAAACGTTAATCTAAATATCAGGCAGTGTGTTACATCTTGAAAGGAAATCAGTGGAGTTTTCATCTGGAAAGAAGAGAAATGACATCCAGGTGAAGAGCTTTATGTCCACCGGAGCACTTAGACAAAACTGTGAAGCCCTTCGATTTCATTTTAACGACTGTGAGAGGCGAAGGCTGTTATTATGGCGTCTCTCTGTTTAACGACTTGAACATACGACCATTTACTTTCAGCCCTGAAGCGACTCCGGCGCTCTCAATTCACAAAATATCAGAACGGCAAGCTGGAACTCGTGGTGTGGACACACGCACGCACAAACACACACGTTAAAACATAGTTTGGTCATTCTATGAAACAGGTGCCATTAGTGCCCCTCATATAAAGACTTTGTACAGTAAAGTGATTATTTAAAACTGGACATTTGTACACCAGCTAAATTTTCTTTGCAAGAAGACCTGAAGTTTCATTACCTTGTAATGTAAGATTAAACTGTAACAAATATACCCAGCTAACAATGTTCAACATTAGAGAACATTCGCTGACATTCTGAGAACATTACCTGTCAACGCTTTTATATTATTTGTTTAACAGAATGTTCAAAATCTTTATAAAGGTCCCTCTACAGCTAAAAAAAAACCCTGTTTCATAGATTTATCCAGTTGCCAGTGCAGATGGTTTATTGCTTAACACATGATAAATGAGGAAACAGTGATGTTGAGGGTATTTACCTGTTTTTCCTGGTTCCTTTGGGTTTACCTTTCCATTCTTGGGCCCTGAAAATCACCAGGACAATCACAGGTTATTTCTGCTAGCGTAGCACATGTACACCAACAGTTTGTATTTGTCAGATAGACTGTAAGGTTCTACATTCAAGACATCTGCAGGGTCTCTGCCAATATATAAAACCCTAAACAGCTTCTGCAGATCAGAGCAGGCCTGTCTTCCAGAAATAGCTGATCATGTGCAAATTTTATTCTCGAAAAGTGACTTACGGTTTTAATTATATTTTAAGCCTCTACGAGGGAACAGAATAATGTTAAAGCGACTGCAGGGGGTAAAAACCATATGACACTATCTTGGAATAAAAGAGCTCTTGCGTCTTGCCTGCCAAAAGCACAATGGTTTTGTGATGCTCCCCCAGACCTAACTGATTAAGCTGTTGCATGTGCAATTAAATCTAATTGGTCTTTTTCTAGCGATGTTGTGGTTGCTCTAAAAAGCCAAGCCAACAATCTCATGATCCAGGAAGCCACGGCCTGTCGTGATAGGATTTCAGTTTTGTGTGTGTGTGTGTTGGGCAGTTTACTGACAAGCCGCATGTGGCTTTGGTTATGTGGTATTGTTACGCTGGAACATTTTTGTAGATTAGGATTAAGTCTGTTTTGGCACGATCTAATGCAGCGGTTCTAAAAGCGTGGAGCTAGATCTTAAATCTCATTCAGTTCTGCGCATTTGAATCTTCTGCAAACCAATGAAATCTGTGTACAAGTTGTTCTTCGCCACCTACTTACATCCTGAGCTTACAGGATGTAAACAAACACTTTCTTTTATATCACTGAAATAATTAAATGTTTGGAGATTAAGACTTCCAATATTGTATTTAATTTATTTTTATGTAACTTTCAAGCTCCAAAATCTGCTGGCAGAATACTGCAATCTGTCATTAACGTTAAGACAACGTTACAAGGCACATCACAGAATAAATGCATGAAGTACAACATGGTAGGCACCTTGGCACTGAGGTTTCTTATTGGCTACTGCTGAGCCACTGATTGGTCGGCCACTGGGCGTGACACACCAGCAGTAACCAGTGTAGCTGTGACACTGAATCTGTTCAAATACAGAATAAACAGTAAGAGAGAAAATTA
>JAZGTK010015699.1:0-13087 GCA_036877625.1 Ambastaia sidthimunki
TACACAGCACATGCAGCATGAGCATAAGAACCCAAATCTTTGAAGTAGCCTGCTGTCAGGTCCCTTCAATTTAAGAAAGGGTGTTTCTCAATTATTGTTTTCAATCCAAGATAGCCAGTTTCTTTACCTGATGCAATTCCCAATACATTTCTCTCATGCTTCTTGATTGGATACTTTAAAATGCCCATAATGGTTTGGAAAAGCCAAAATTAATTAGATGATGTAATGTCCACCCAATAATCTTACTGTAAATGATTTGTTGAAAGGCAGGTAAGTGCACACAACTCATAGTATATTACTGCCTAATGCTTGTGTGTTCAATTTAATACCAAAGTGGCACACTGTGGTATTTTTACTGTCTGGTAAAACTATTAAAATCATTTAGAACATGTTCTAAATTTTGGCAGCATGTTGCCTGCAATTATTCACAGTCTGCTCATGTGTGATGAGGAAAGCGTACAATAAATAGAATGAGTTAAAGATAAACTCTACACTGAACACATGAGCATGTCAGTGAAGGAACAGATGCTCAGGTGGCTTCACTGAGAGGGTGTGTAAAGATGTGTCCTCATCACCAGTGTGTATTAGACAGAAATGTTTCGGCTTCATACATTTTCCAGTTTCATGTTCTGCCATAAATTTTTTCCACAGTGATTATGATTTGAAAAGAATGAGGCTTTGGAGGCTTGTCCTAATTTTGATTTAAAATAAGGCTGTACAACCTCTCCTCTTCAGTGCAGACCGGGAAGAGTCTGAGGAATCAAGCAGAAGAAGCCTCGGCCAACTGGCAGAGGTGAAATCAATTTGAAAACTGACCATATTTACATATTCTAAAAAAAAGGTTACATAATGTAAAAACTTTCTTCAGCAATGAAACACTGACCGAGGCTGTGTTCTTAAGGTCATAAATGTGCTGTTAAAAGTGCTATAAATACAATGTTGATGACATTCTGGAAAGTTACATTTGAGTTTGACATTGTGTCCTGTGTCATGTGATATGATTTGTATCCATTTTAACAAGCAGATAACACAAACACTGACAACTGTTGCATTTAACACTCAAGAATACGTAGGAACTTTGATGGAACATTTAGAAAGCAGTTCATAAAGGTGTTAGTGAGTGTGATAGCGAGCGAGCGCGTGTGCGAGAGAGAGAGAGGAGTGAGAGAGAGAGAGAGAGAGAGAGAGAGAAAGAGAGAGAGAGAGAAAGAGAGACCTTTTACTGCATGTTTCAGAGCTCTTAGGAAGAACTGGCAAATGAAACTAATGACTCAGAACTGTGATTCAAATTGTCTGGTAATCAAATCCTATCCACAGAAAAGCACTTGACATGAGCAAACACACACATCAAACATGCTGCATTTTTTTGTGATCACCATTGGCCCTGACAAATCCCTGTATTATTGCTCTGTGAATATTCTAAAAAACCATCCGCTGCCCACAAACTCTCCCACACTAACCGCAATCTCCAAGAGCCACGCTCCAGCGTTTCAGAGCTTCACAGCTGTCCCACTCGCACTCAGATATCCCATCACACTGTTTTCCTCTCGTCTGATCACGCTGTGGATTCAGTCACCATGTTATCACTTTGTCCACTCTGTCTGGCTGTTGGCAGATTCTGTTCCTGCTTACAAGTAAAACATTATTATTTTTAGGGACAGTACAGTAACGTGTTGCATCTTAAATGAACTGAACATGGTACTTTTCATAAAAAGCAACAATGTATGTAAATACTACTTTTTTATACTGATTTAAGCATTAATTTAACCATGTTACTTTAAAAAGTAATATTCCCCAACATTGATTTTAAAGTGATTTTAAAGTTTTATTACTGTGGTTTTTAATTGGCTTTCTGTTTTGAAAACTCTTAACTATAATCATGCATATATTAATAATAAGGAAATAAACAGACACCAACATTGCAGAAAACACATCCCATATGTTGTCACTGACGTCGAAGACCACATGTCCAAACAAATCAGTTTTTTGGTGCAAATTCATCTGTCACTAGACGCAGCCAAATTTGGCACATGCCAACATGGACAGGCTGTGTGACACGCTCTCAGCCTTAGAAACCATAAATAAAACTCCAGACGATAAAAAAAGACCAGGACTACACTAAATACAGGTTCACTCGCAATAAGATTAACATGTTTTTTCTTAAAACACAATTTATAAAACGATTAAAAAAAGAAATATTTGGACCAAACTTATCAGCCAGTGGTATGTTTATAACTTTTCTTGCAGTTTAATGTTTGATTTTATGAACATTTTTGTTTGATAAGTGCTTCACAACTTTTTGTGATATTGTGTTGGGTTCATGTAAAAGTCCTCTAAATAAAACCATTTGAAAAGCGCTGTTTTACTGTGAATGTCTCTACAACATGCTGATATCACTTCTTCAAAGGTGAGATTGTGGACATACTGCATCAACAATCTGTGATCTGGCTTGAGGCAAAACCAGAACAGCAGGACAATATGCTCAAATAAAACCTAGGAAAAACTCTCAAAGAATCGGATGTCAAAAAGATCGCAATGGACACTGTGTATCGGCTCACTGTTTGTTTTTCTGCTGCTGTCATGTGAGTCTGACGAGTCTGATGCGTGATATCGTGGCATCGCCGTTTTCTCGGATCAGCAAAAGCCCCAGAAAAGTGCTGGGCTACATCTGCTGTGGCTGGTGGGGGGTGGTGTCGCCACGGCGATGACTGAGGAAGTGATGCAGAAGCCAACTGCGACCAGTTTTCCATGGAGATAGAGGAATGGAAAAAGATTTTTTATTTTTCTTGCTTTTTTTTAAAAGTGGAAAGATGGTCACGTGTGGAAAATTAAGGAAGAGACAAATCCCACTGAATGGTGTGGAAAATGCCTGCACAGAAACAATGCCTTTTAGAAATGAATAGCTTTGTTTGAATTGCTGACATTTTTTGGATCAATATGATTAGGATTTTAAGCTGTTAATGTGATTTGTTGTATATGTACTTGATAAGGTACAGTGAGCTGGTCATTATTGCAACATATACTGTTGCAAATTGTGTGGCTGAGATCTGCATCAATGTACATCAGTGGGATAATTTTCAATTACATACACAGAATAAAACAGTTGCAATGACAAAACTAGTTAATGTGATTTAGCAGCCTTAACAAATTTAATTTCATAAGATAATACTTTAACTCCTGCAGGTCTAATAACTAATCTGAAAAAAATAAGCACATTAAAAATAAAAAGGCCTGTGTGCCAAAAACGTCCGCTTTATAGCTGAGTTTTTTTTTCTATTCAGACACTCACATCATTGAAAGTCTCATGTGTGCTTACAGTTCTTCATCAGATCTGAGATTATGAACCCTGAGGAACAAAGCGCTATATGTGCTTGTAAAAGCAACCCCACAGCATCATTTACACTGATTCATTTCATTATGGGTCTCGAAGAAATAAATGCAGTTTGTTTTTAAAGGAGCAGAAGGAAAGCAAAGACGTGTATAAAACGTGTCACCTCATTAAAAACAGCAGCTCAGAAATCAAGCGGCTTGTGGAGCTGCTGTATTGTGCTGCAGGAGCGTGTGGAGATTACAGTGTTATTCACAACACAACTGTGAAGCCAGCAAGACTAAATATTTAATTCCCTTAAAAAAAGAAGAACATGTCAAACAAAAAGTCAAAGAGGATTTGATCTGATTGAGAGCTACAATACTTCCTTTTTCATTTTGAACAATTATCTTTGATTAAGTGCCTGAGGCTATGGGCGCCCCTACGTCCCTGTGGAGGTGTTAAACACTGGTGATGGAGATACACTGTCAAACATCAGAATTTAACTTGATAACCCCCAGATCAACAGGAAGCCGATTCCTGCTGTCTTCCACTGCAATATTCAGACACTATGTATGAATACACAAAAGCTGTGGAGATGATGGGAGATGAGGGAAATGATGAAAAACAAAAAAAGAAAAGAAAAAAACCCTCTACTGTACACAACCACAAACCCCAGACTTATATATCTTGCCCTTTAATCCAACAACACATCGACTGTATGTTTTTCCACCTTGGTGTTTCTCTCCCTGGCTGGTTCGCTTTTGCCTCTCTCTTCATTCCTCTCGCTTACTGTCTCGTTCTGGCCTGAGGGAAGAGCATTAGCACTGTGTAAATGGCCAGTGTTACTTGACGCCTCATTGACGCCCATGTTAAAGCAATAAATACCCGCCACCTACACAAACCCCTGCAACATACGCAAGATCAGTCATCATGCTGGGCTACCTGTACACATCAGTCAGTGTAAATCCAGAGAAACAGCTCGACCAAATCCAGAGACTTCACTGCTCTGGGATTAGATCCAGCTTAGTTCCCCCTCTTACAGAGAAAAAATTCAGTGGGCTCAAGAGTTTGTCCTGATGCTCAGGCAGACAGAGAATCTGTGATTTGTGTTATAAGTGGAGAGAAATGTTCCTCAAACTGTCTGTAGCGTCAGACCGGAGCTTTATAGACTTTGTGATGGGGAAACTAAAGCCAGGAGGTCTGATGTGTGTGTGTGTTTGATTGCTACTCGGCAATAAACTGTTAAAGAACAATGCTTAAATTGCAGTTTGGCTATTTTTTTAACATTATCACAGCCTGCAGAGGCTCTGTGACGACAGCTAAAAATTTCAAAAAGTCATTTTAGAAAAGGAACAAATTACACTTTGATTAAAGATTAAGAAAAACATTTGTGTTTGACCAATCGTGAACAACAAGACCAGAAATTAGTTAGGAAAAAGTCAATTTTGATTTCATGTCCACTACAGATATTGGACTTATTTGGACTTAGTTTGTAAAAACTAATGAAAAATGTAATGAAAAGTGGATGCCTATGGGTAAAGTGAACTAGAGGGTTTATATGTTGTAAATGCTTTAGATAAAGCTTTCATGTAAATAATAAAATAAATAAATAAATAAATGTATTTGAGCTGTAAAGTTGCCTTAGTGGTAATTTACCAAAATATTTTTTTCTAATCAGATGAACTTCTGATTATGTTATAAACACAATCATTATGGGAGGAGTGTTTAGAACTTACCTTTAAAATGCGTTCCTAAATGAGCCAATTACCTGACCTGTAAATGTCATGTGACTGATTACTCTGTATTGGAAGTCCTTGAAGCAGACATAAAACAACACAAGTCTGTTAGAAAAGAAATCAAATGGTTATTGGTTATAGATGACTACAACGATATAGAAACAGGAAGTCACTTGCATAAATTATTTTGATTTTTTTTTTAAGATTTCAGATCCAGGCTGTTTCGTGTTGTCTGTGAAGATCCACAGACGGCCGTACATAATTGTAAAATATGTTTTTTAATGCTCTGTTTCCCTCATTGTTTGCTGATTTGTGGGGCAATTTTCTATGCAGTGGATCTTAGTGCTGACACACGTGATGAATGAGGAAGTGTAGCACTGCTCCTGCGTTGCTAAAAAGATGCTTTAGTCTCTGTTGGGAAAAGGAAAATAGGCAACCTGTTAGTAACTACATTATCAGGAGAACCGGAAAGGAACACTCATACATCAGTATCCCTCTGGAAACTAAGTGTCAAAAGGAAGAAAGAGCGAGAGGGAGGAAAGATGGGCATTTAAAATGAATAATAAAATGTCGCATTTTAACATGATTCGCAAATTTACAGCAGCTAAACACAAAAATGTAGATTTACCAGGGTATAAATAAATAAATAAATAAAAAATAGATATATACACACACATATTTATAAACATTAAATAAATTAAATATGACAACAGAAAAAGAAATCAGAAATAAAAAAAATGAAAATATTTCATGATTAAAGTTGCTTAAAGTTTAAATGAACAGCTCAGTGTATCAGGTGGGCCTGTCCTCACACCTGCAGACATCTACCTAAACATCTGCTTTGCTGTGACTGAGGAAAATAACTGCAGTTTCTGCAAGAGAAATAAATGTTCATTTAGAGCTACTGACCAAATCTCTCATTACAAGAAGCGAGCGATTAGGAAATTCAGCTGCAGGCGACTGAAGCAGAACACATTTTTAGAAAATCAGTTGGCTTGAAACTAGCCTGCAGTAGCTAAAAAGAACCTGTGTTAACAACTAAACATTATAATACACCACTACAGACCAAACCAAGAACCACAGAGGCTTAATTCTGTCAGCACTTATAAAACAAGTACAATGGTGGTACTACACAATGATGGTAAATTTATCATACGTCTACATACATCAAAATTTCAAAATCAAAATTTCTCTATTTCTCTTTAACATCTCAAACATTTCTCTTAGAAAGCAATGAGAATCCATGATGAGCCAACAGAGACTGTTGATCAAAGCTGCTGTAAATGTATTCTGTGCCACTAACAGCACCAAATGAAAAAGGACTCTTACTTTGGTGTCTGGGCAAATCTGAGCACAGTTTGATGAGATATTTTCTGAAACTCAAAGTCTAAAAAGTGAGAATTTCAATAGTAACTCACACATGTCTCATCATATTCCTCCAAGGCCAAATTAGCAGTGTTGTGCTCCCATTAATTTTACATTAATAATAGCTTTACATGAATTTTATAGCTCCTGGCTTTAAATGTGTCAACACATTTAACATTTCCACTAAGTAGGGGGTTAGGAGAAAAGGCATGTTTCAAATGGATTGTTTAAATCTCATATCAATGGACAACATCTTGTAATTTAGACGTTAGAAGTTTTAAAAGAAGACTCTTAAAGTTTTATCTTCATATGACAGAACATATTACATTGTTTCACATCTCTTTGGAATACTAGATTCTGATTGGTCAGGCGTGACAATCTGCAATTAAATATTTTTTTTGCATAACGAACGCTAAATTCTATAACCAATTCAATTTTCAAAATTCAATTTCCTAGCTGTGCTGGTTTTATGTCTCTTATATCCCTCGACAGTATATTTATCCAACTCAAATCAATATTTCATGACCATTTATTTATTTATTAGGCAAGTAGCCATGTGAAAAGCTGGGTTCTGTACAGTCCTCAGCTTCACACAAGAGTTCTGATCACCCTACCAGGGTTTATTTTGTGATAATGAGCAGCTGACTGCACCCTTATGCAAGATATCTGTAGATCTCTCCGAGACGGTCTCTCAATTCCCAACTCTATCTGTAAGAACATCCAGTATGTGTCTTTCTAACACCTCAGCCCGGTTCAGAGCGACAGTTCATCTCTGTTTAAATCTCTCAGAGTCACAAGTCTCTCATCACATCCAAAACAAACTGCTGAAGTGAGCAGCAGATTCATCGTTTCGTTTAGCTAGACCAGCTGAAAAGCTTCCAATAAACGTGACCTCTTTCAAACGCTCGTTTGTTTTATGTTGTCCCTGCTGGGCAAAGCACAGCATTAAAAACATACATCCATGAGAAAGAGCTGTTTGTTTTCTGTTTGCCTCCAAATTAAAAGAAAATTGAGTAAGATTGGGGACGGTCATGCAAAAACAAGCTGCCAAAACAGACGCGCTATCGCCTCTCGCTCTGATAATGGCTCAGAAACAGCGAAACACATTCCTCTAACAGAGCCTGAAGATGGTCTGACGTTTGCAAAGAGATGTTTACCCTCAATAATCACTGAAGTCACTTCATATTGATTTCACTTCACATTAACATTCATAAATCACAAAACACTCACACGTCCCCATGCAAATGCACAAACACATTTAGCTGTGTTATTCGCTTTCTGTTTTCACTAGCTGTTGCTTCCCTAAAGCAAGAGACGTAAATGCCTCTTATTGTTGCCTGGAAACTCCTCGGAACAGGAACAAGTTTTATTTAATAATTATAGAAGGAAAGGCAAAAACATCTCAGCCATTAAGAGCTAAAAAAGAGTCTTCCTGAATCACGGCTAGTGTGTTTGATTTAATATATTTCTATAGAGCTTCATCTTGAAGCGTTTAGGTCACTGGGGTTCATATCAAAGAATGCAGGATGTCATTGTAGGAAGTGTATCAAAATATGCTTATTATGCTTCTGTAGATGCATCGCAAGAGATGCAATAAATGTTACGCAAGTTTATACAGAAATACATTATAATACAATAGACAAATTGTATGCTACCAAAAGTGGTTTAAATTATGCTGTATTGTTTCACAACAATTTTAAATCACATTGGAGTCTGCATAAACTGTACTCCAAACTGTATCCCTGTTCTTTGGTACAGTTTACTATTTCTATTTTGCTCAGCAAACATGGCATGCCGAGATTAGTCAACATATCCCTTTCTCTCTCTCTCTGTCTCTTTGTCTGTCTGTCTGTCTTACTCTCTAACCGGCTGTTTGGCCAGCAGGACCAGATGAGCACTGATAATTACCAACTGGCAGTGTGGGGCAAAAGTACACCTTCAGAGTGTGTGATAGAAAAATGGCTTTATCCAGGGTGACACACACCTTCTTCAGTCCCAGGGCCAGCGTAACGTACTCTCTTCATTTTCAGGAAACCAAGGCTATACGTGAAACAGGCAGGAAGGGATATGATAGAGGGTCAAATGAGGGAAATGTCTAACTTAAGATACCAGGTGTGTGTATGTGCGTCTGCCATTATGTTAAAGGAACAGTACACGGCATCTTTATTTCTAAGGACTGTATGAGACCCACTACAGGATTGTCAATTTTTAACTGATTTTAAAACTGTGGGATACCATAGACATAAGAAAAGTTTCAATTGATTTTAAACATTATGAACTTGACTTCTGCATTTTATTCTTGTTATTGTGTTAGATGTGCTATACAAAACTGCCACAGTTGATTTTCACGAATTTCAATCTATTGAAATTACCTGTACAATAATGCAATAGAAGCTAACACACTGAAACGTATAATAAGAAATTAGCAGAAACATTTAAATCTTTCAACATGTGAAGTCACACAATATGGTCACTGCCTAATGACACCATCACCATTTTAATCAATTTTCAATAAACCAGCATGTTTGATAAGAGAAAAATGGCAACGTCTAAAAAGTATTTTTAAACAATAGAGACATATCAGTAAATCATAGATTAATATACCACATAATACTTAATGCAACATAAGCATAGAGAGACTAAAGTTTCAGACTAAAGTTTCAGTTCAAAAAGTTTTGTAAAGCAACTGTTTCAGGGCTCCATCCCTTCAGTATATTTGCTGGGGTCAGTGATGTGCAGGATCATTAAACTTTAGAGAATATAAACTGACTGCACTGAGATCAACATTGCCAAATTACATCCTCCTAGCAGTTAAAAAGTAAAAGAAGAAAGGAAAGGAAAGCATTTGTGCTTGTATACTTGTATAGGGGTGAAATTTTGTTACCTTAAAATCATTTTGCCAATATTTACAATATTCTTCACTGCAAAATAAAATATGCATTAACATCATTCTTAAATTAGCAGATTGTTTAAAAAAAATTTAAAGGGTAAAATAAACTTATAATATGAAAGCTTCAGTTTCTGGGAACTAACTGCATTCATTTACCAACTCCACTTATAGCTTTAGTCAAGGTTTCATGGTCCAAAGCAGTAGCAATTTAGTATTACATTGTCCACTCTTTTGCTGACACTTAAACAGGCTGTTAGTATATACAGACTGTACTGTCTCTAAAACTTGTATATGTTTAGTTTCAAATGGCTGCTGTTATCATTGGCTAACCATATGTCATGTAAATGAGAAAAAAATGTATATTAAGTTTTTTGATGTGTAAATATGTTATAGCCATTAATAATTTTAGAATGACACTTTTTGCAGCTAAATTCCAATTAATATTCTTAGTGCTGAATGCTTCTGAACGCTACACACAGCGCACAAAAACTGTCACAAAATGTATGAGTCACACTGCACAAAAGAAATTATATTTTGCATAAAGAATTTTTTAAAGCCTCTTTATAGAACCATTAAGATTTTTTAAACCACAAGGACCATTAAGACAATAGCAACCTGTCAATCTGATCTCTACTGTAATCTGTAAAGCAGAGGAATGTTCTCAGATTTCATATGCTTGATAGTGAGTCATATCGTACGACAGCAAAAACAATATAAAATGGCAGTAAAAAGAACGTGTGGTTCTGTGAGAACTGAGGGATTGGCTCCAGTATCCTGCTTCTCCGGTCTCCAGGGTTTGAATGCTCTTCAAGTGGGACAGATTTACATGAAGCCTAATAAAATAAGGTGCTATTTTTAAATCAGTATTAAAAGCACATATGGGGCTGAACGTCTACTCTTAGCACCACTATGGTAATATTGATAACTTACAATCTTATACATACATTATACATATAAACATAAAGATTTTCCCAGATCTCTTTTCATTCTTTAACTGAATAATAATAACATAATAATAACATATATAAGCATTTAATAGTTATTTATGAACTGAGTTTGTTTTATCATATTAATTAATATTTGAAACATTTATTTCTTTATGATGATTATGATAAATGAATACATGGTGTTGAGAATAGGTGAACTTTTTAAGCAATAAGATTTCCGTCTTCTGGAATGGCTATTTTGCTTTCGTCCACTCAAAAACCACCTAGCAACCACTCACAACAGCCTAGTAACCACATTCATCAGAATACCTAAGCGTTCACATAGCAACACCCTGGCAGCAACCAAAAGCACCCTACCACCTACCACAAGTTTTTCATGGTCAAACACCACTTACATTTCCTCTTAAAAATATACATAACAAAAAAAACTACTTATTTTTATATTAATTGATGTATTCATACTTTGTCATTCAGCAGGTCAGCGCAGTACAAAGTTAGACCTCCATGACATCCAGAACACCATCCTGGTCGCGTCAGCCCCCAGGACACATTTGATTGAGTCTTTCTGAACACATGGTCATTTAATATGTCAAGGTGAATAAGAACAGAGTCTTTTGTGAGTCTCATTTGTGTCCAGACACAGAAGAAATTGAGCAGTTCTTGACGTAATATCCATCAATGGCAATTAATCTCTCTACAGCGTGTTATTAAATGCTTAAATTCGCACAAATCAGCACTCAGTTTCACGCTAATGTCAAATTTGTTTCTATGAATAGGATTACATTATTAATAGTTCAATTGTCATTATTATTTGTTATACCTCAATCATTCTGCCTTACACTAGGTTAAAACACAACAGCATCATGTCTTCTTAAAATAACCCAATCAGTTTGACGTCCATGTGCTGTGAGTCACTCGCATCGATTTAACTTCCTGTCACTATTTTTTGTGCATCTTTTGGAAGGAGATATATAACAGAAGGCCAACAGAGGCACAGTTGTTTGTAAATTGGTCAGTGAGGTAAGAATTCACTCTTTTTGCATCACTGCTGTTTCATGACACTTTTATGACTTATTTACATTTGATTTATTTTGCGTTATAAATATACATTTGATTTATTTTGCGTTATTATTTTGCATAACTCTGAAATGTCATACTTTCATGTAAATTGTTATGCAAGTTTGTTGATTTAGCAGTTAATTATTGTTTATTACAGTTAACTCAGATGTTGCTACTGCATAGCTCAGAGTATTAAATAGCACCCAGCTTTGGTACATTGACGCTTTAAAAAAATACTTTTGGGAGAAAAAAACATGAGAGAGCTGTATGGTCAGGCTTTTGTCAGGCTGTATGGTTCCATAAAGAACCTTTAACAGCAACAGAACATTTTTTTTGCACAAAAGGTTCTTTGCCATAAAAAAATGTTTAAATTTTTTTTAATTATTTTAAGCACCTTTGACTGAGAAGAACCCTTTTTAGCATGTTTATTTAAAGAGTGTAGTTTCAGCATTGTGGGGCATCAGGCAGGAACTACAGTGAATAGTTGGAAAGGTCTGATTTCATCTGGTGAGACAGGCTGCATGGCTGGAGTCTGGCACACACTGTCCGTGCGGCTGGTCAGGTGGGACACTGTGGGGTTGATCTGGACACTTCAAACAAATGTGAATGTAAAAGAGCAGAGACAGTAAAAACTGTTAACGCATAATTTGCAGAATTGTTATGGCTAAGTGCACGATCCAATTCAAGTCAAAACTAAATCAAAATTAACCCATTTGACAGTTTAACATGGGCCTGGTTACTGTGCGTCATTCAGTGTAGGTTATTCCCATGACAAAAATAGTCTGTCTTTTTTTTTCTCTTTTTTTTTCTTTGTGTGTTTTAGTTCTCCACAATACATTCACATTCTGGTCTAAAACACACTTTTTACAATCCACATAAACAAAAATACTACGATTTACAAATGCACTCAAAAATAGATCACAATGGGGAACTAGGATCAATTACAAATGCGCTTTCATGACATGACATTACCAGACCGTTGATATCCTGTCTTTGGACTTTGACATTTGAATCTCCCTCATTTTTAAAACTAGGGTGACCAGATTTGAATTTGTAAAAAAAAGACACTTCAGCAGTGTGTCCACAGACATGGTGACTATGTATGATAATGGGCTTTATTGGCCCTTAACAACATTAACATGCGGATAAAACACTGCCTCAAAAGGCTATTTGAACTCTTGCATGTTTCAAATGTGCAAAGACAAAATTATACATTTCTGTATTATCTGTAAAAAACCTTTCTTAACAAGCCACATATGCAGTCCATTGACCTGTAGCTTTCGTGGTGCTTAACCATGTGAAAAGCATAGTGTCGCTGTCGGGCGGAATCCCCGTAACTTCACTTTTGTTTTTTGTTGTTTTTCATAAATCGATACTATTGGTCAGTCCCCACGTGGGTCTGTAAATTTTAGAAATGATTAGCCAATGAAAAGTGTTGAAAATAGCTTGGGATTGAACTCCGCGAGAGCCTCGCAGCATTACTTATGCTCCTTAAGACTCCTTAAGACTGAAAGTCGCAACGATTAAGAAATCCTCGTCAAGCTTATCGTTTTATTTTGGTATTGCATCACTCGTAGCTCTTAAACATTTAGGATGTATGTAACCACAATCATTAGCTTTGATTAGCTCTTAAAGCCTTGTCTCTTGTCAAAAGTCTCAACGCGACCGCAGACTTTGATGAACACTTCTGGCAGCAGCAACGCCTGTGTCCGTACCATTCGTATTAATAACAGCGTAAACATGATTTTGGGGAAATGTTGTGTTAATGTTGGTACACAAC
>JAZGTK010015700.1:0-13087 GCA_036877625.1 Ambastaia sidthimunki
TGTTAAATCTACAGCAGTTGTTTACAGTGCATCTAATGTGTATCAATTAAATAATCACTTTTACTCAGATCTTGTGGATTTCAACATTTTTGCAGTTATAAACTGTAAAATAATTTTTTGCTGAAAAACTACTAAAACTACTAGAAAAAGTAATCTGCTGACAACCAAGTTTGCCAGTAGTTTTGTCATGAACTCATTCCCGCTAGTTCCTCCATCGGCCACCCTCCCCTGAATATTAACCCAAACTACATTTCCCAGCATCCATCTAATTGAATTGATTGTGTTCACACCTGAGAGCTAATACACAGACTATTTAAGCCCTGTGTACGCTATCCAGTGCGAAGTCTGGTCTCGAGTTATTAATGAAATTTCATTGATAGAAAAAGTTATATGAATTAAATAATTGATCAGCGGAGAAACAGTGAATGGAAGTGTTATTTAGTGTTTTTATATAGTGGAAGATCTTTTAGTGTTTGAGGTTTTGTTCTGTTAGGATTTAATAGGGTTTGTGTTGTTTTGTGGGTTACCACTGAAGGGTAGAGTTAAAGATGGGCAAAAAAAGTGTGTGTGCGTGTGTGTCTGTGTGCGTGTGTACGGGTAGGTTGTAGTGATGTGCTAACTGTTCAATGTGAAGATGGCCTGTCAAAAAACTTGTTCTGTTACAGTGAGACAAGGAAGTGATGAGGGTCCCTCATAACATCCACTGTCATCTTCAAGTTTTGTGTCTATTCACCTCAAGCTTGTTTTTATTGCACCAGGCAGCCAGCAGAGCAACCTCTCTTCTGTACGTAGATCTGTGTCACTTTGCATATTGGAGCGGAACCGCCATCTTGGGAGGATTGTCCTCTGCTGCTGATTCTGAAATTAATATAGATATCTGCTTACCATTTGATTTAGTTTTGCCTTGAAATTAAATCTTTACATTTTTCATGGTATCATTTGCAGGGAAGAGTGGCTGTGTTTATTGCATTGCATAACAATCTCACAATGTTTCATTCACAATGTATCTGGTTACCATGAAAACACTGTCACGCTGACACTCGCTGTTGCTTTAGCCATCATATGGTAGAACTGAGCTGACAGAAGTCAATCCATTTCTTTGTCAGAAACATTTAAACAAAACTGTTGTTTTATTGTTGTAAACAGTTTTGTAGTAGCTGCATGCAAATTCTGAGATACCCTTGAATGTCTGTCAAGGAGAAACAGAAACTGGAAAAAAGATACAGACTTTACACCAGAAAATGGTGCATTTACGACCTACAAGCCGACCAGGCTAACTGTCCATGCTAACCAGACCAACCTGGACCCTGTGCTTGCCACAAACTTGAGTATGGATAGAGAAACGAGGAACGGTTCCCCCCACAAAGTTCAACACACCTGTGGGACATTGATTTTGCCTGACAGGACTAATTTTCTTGCGTCAAGAGCGTTTTCTTTCCTGGTTCTGGAACTACATCATCAGACTTAGAGCTAAAACTATCCCTTTCTAACCCCAACCTTAACCATTAACTATCACTAAAACTAGAGGGAGATTAAAACAATTAGTATGTATGTTGTTTAAGCCCTAAACAAGGTCAATCCAATCCTTTTCCTGGAGGGACAGTGTCCTGCAGAGTTTTGCTTCAACATTTAAACACTCTTGAACCAGCTCATCAATGTCTTACTAGAGCAGACCAGAAACTTCAGGGCAGGTGTTTTGATGCAAGTTGACGTTAAATTCTGCAGGAACCTCGTTTCAAGTTTGATACAACACTAATGGATATAAATACTAACAGAGTACCAAAAATGGTACTACAAAAAATTAAAACCAACTGGAAGTTAAACCAAGCAAATTACAGTTGAACACACTTTCAGTCTCAAGAACTCTCAGTGAAATGGTGAAATATATTTAACACTAGATATTGTACATTACCCATATTATCAATATATAAGTTTTGCTGTAAAATTTTAAATAAAACGGCAACAGACATGTAGTTTGCAATGAGTAAAATATATTATTTATTAGCTATATTATCCACATACTCATGTATTATGTTATTTTACATACAGAATGAAGCGGCTTCTGTCATATGAAATCTCTCTCACCACTCTCTCTCTCATAATCTCAGTTGAGACACTGGCAGTAAACCACACAATGATAGTCTGAAAGTCTCTGGGTGGTGCTTGCTGAGCATGCAGTCTCTCTCTGCCCCACTGAACCGTAATGAGACTCCAGCTCCTCCGCTTGACTCAACATCTCAGTCCACAGCAGACGCATCACATCCTCTCATGTCTGGCCAATGAGTTTAGAGATTTAATAATCAGAAGTGACTGGGGATCAAAATTGAAATATCCCCACAGTTTGTGCTTCTGAAATAGTGATGCTTGAATAATGAATAAGAGCTGTGTAAATTCAGATCTTCAATAAACAAATTGGAATAAATTAGTGTGTAATGACTGGGTGTGTTTTATATAATGTATTCATGTTCATAATCACATAATCCTATAATGATGAACTTTGGAAATATGGAAATACAGAACATCTCAGACTTAAATAACCACTTTTTTCAACACCAGATGGCGCCAGAAACTAAATTAGGCAGGACAGACCATCTCAAGATCTGCTTCTGTCTGTGAAACACTGAAAACTGACAGGAGACAGACACAGAATGTAAAAACACAGGATTAAAGAATGTTACACTATATACAAATAACTTAAAGGATTTCAGTGGGCTCCAAAAGTCTGAGACCCCATTGTAAACAGGAAATCTAATTTAAAGTTTTTTTTGTAAGAAATGTTATAACACAAAATGACTATTTAAGATGTGGAACTGTGTACAGAAGAATATTCAGATAAGCAGAGATTTAACATCCTGTGTTCATCACTCTTATAGAAAGACCTCCAGAAAAATGAGCTGTTGCCCTTATTTTACCCTAAAAGTCATTCAGCTATTCATTCAAATTTATGAATATTGGGGTTCCTGCTATTGAAGGTTTATTGTCAGTTGCTGTAAATGTGACATTAAAGTGTAAAACATAACGTAAAGCCAAATTGCTTGAATGTGTGTGTGAATCTGTGGAGAATCATCTGTTTACTCCATATATTAGTACTTCAAAAATTAGTGATCAGATTTTTCATTTGCGTTACAATGATTCACCTGTCATGTCTGAAATTTTCAATCTGGTCAACACTTACATATTTTGAATTCTGTCAGATAATCTAGCGGTGAAAAATCGATGTACTCCACAGTCTTCACTTTACAAGTGTTTATAAGTCTTGTGATTCTGCTAGCATGCCTTTTTTAACAGTGGTTCCTTGATGGCTTTGCTTATTGTTTCAGATATTTTCAGGACGTCAGTATTAATGTGTAAGATTGCCAATAAAAGGCATTAGAGATCTCAGGTCACCAAAGTCACCTTCTCTTTTAAGCTGCAATTCACAACTGTTTTCTGTTAAAAAGTACATAACAGCTCAGTGTTCAAAACTTTCTTTACCTTTACCAAAATCACAATGTCTAGTTTATAATAATGACAAATGACAAGAATTCACATAACATAAAGTGCTTCATCTTTTCCACTCTACCTAAACAGTTTAAATGTGACACATATCAAAGCTAACAAATGATGCTTTGCCACATCCATACAATGTCCTTGAATGAACAAAACACAGACCCAAACAACTGCATGTTCCTTGGGTAGTCGCTGTCCTCTTTCAGAGTTGTCGATTGAGCTTCTGGGCTTGGCGCTCCTTTGCATCAAAAGCGTATTTGGTATCCTGTAGTTGCTCTATAATTTCTTTAGCCTCTTTCATGTCTTGGGCCAACTGGTTGTATTTTTCAGCAAGCTCCTGATTCTCCCTGCGGAGCTCCACAACAAGCTGGCTCAGCTCCTCGCTCTGCCGGCCGCAGTATACTTTCAGTTGCTCCATCTCAGCGAGGGTCACCTCCATGCGCTTCACCAGGCCTTCCAGTTTTTCCTTTGACATACTCGCTGGTAGACAGTGTAGCACACAAGGTACGAGTGGCTGAAATTGTGTGTTCCTTTCCTTGATGGCTGAGGTGAGGATATGCGTCCCAACAAACTACTTACAAACTAATCCTTGCTTGTCTTACATGTCATTGGACACTCCCTCACACTTCTAGTAATCCCCTTAGAGGAACTATCCTTAGCTACATCTTAGTCTTAGTGTAGTCTTGGTGGTCTAGGTCCTCAGGATTCACCTCCAAGGATTAACATCTCTTGCGGGATCCTATGGCCTCAAGTAAACCAGCTTAATAACGTACTTGTATGAATGGGAATTGAGGTAAGAGGTAAAATGCAAGCTTTAAAACAATTAGCAAAAATTATTTGTTTGATCAATTAAAACTAATTTCTCCTCAACAAACAACACCACTGAAGACATAGTTCATGATGGTAGAACAAATGGTACAGTTGGTAAAGTTTTGTGGTTTTTGTGTAATATAGCAATAGTGATGCTTTGCCTTAGCAAGCAGCACTATAAACTGTACAGATTTTTAATTCACCTTGTTTTTTAATTTATGCCAGTATCTGTTTTTGTGTAAATCTCTGTTGATTCACAAATGGCATTACAGGATAATTGTAGACAGCCGGCAAGACAGTGAGGTGCAATGCAAAAACACAGCTGGACGCTAATCACCAAGTTCAATCACAAAGGAAAGTGCCAGCATGTATTTTCCAGGGAAGCCACTTCTACCTCGACTACCAGTTTCAGGCAACATGCCACTACCACAGGATCAGGGACCTGGATGACTCCAACAATAATTCCTGAGATGCTCCCACATTTAAAAAACCTTCAGTGTCAGTGAACAGAATGAATGAACAACAATGGTTTGATCCAAAATACCACAGGAGTACCACAGAATGATGTATGAAAACTATCAGGTTCAGATACAACCTGACATGAGGCGACAGCATTACTACAGGAGAACACATCCCTCAGGTATTTAGTTTTTTTTGCATAGCATTTGTAAATGTTTTATTTCTACAGACCATCACACTTAAAGGGACAGTTCACTCAAAAATGGAAATGCTTTCATCATTTACTCCCTCTCGTGTCATCCCAGGTATATTTTTAGCTCAACATAATAATTTTTATACACATGCTATCACTATATGTCCAAAATGTTGATGATCCAAAAAACACAATTTATCGAAAGTTATAAAATCAACTCCAATGGGAAGATTTCTGAAGTAAAACGTATGGATCATATGAAGCTGGTTATTAGTCCTCGTGTCATGCACTGCTTCAGGTCAAACACAACTCATCAACACTTCACCACATTTCATTTGAGTGGTGATGTGTTATAATTTAACCATGTGAAACCAAGAAATAAGTTAAAACCTCTTGTTTAACTTCAGAAGTCATTAACACTCTGGAGTTGTTTTATTATGGATGTATGTGCTTTTTAAAACTTCATGTTTTGTCCCATTGTTACAAGAACACAGAGAGATGGCACACATCTAAAACCTCGTTTGTGTTTAGCTGGAAAATGTTACACACATAACTTATACACATAACAATATTTGAATTTAGAGCTGATCTGTTTGTTTATATGAATACGTTATGTATTGATTGCTTAATATACGTAAAATATTGTTTTTTTCCACAGACGTTTCTCTTCAGAAGACATTTTTATTCCACTAGAGTTGTTTGTATTAATTACTTTTGTGATGATGGATATTATTATCTCAGGCACTATTCAATGCCATTACAAAGTTAGGAAAAAGCCAGGATATTATTTAATATAAGAAAGTCATATACATCTAGAATGGCTTGAAGGTGAGTAAATTATACGAGAATTTTCATGGTGGGGTGAACCATTCCACTGTCTACTTGTGATTGGATCCTCAAGTTATCACAAGGTATAAATAGGCCAATGAAAGAAAAAGTAACAAAGTTGCCACATTTGCTCAAATGAGCAATCCCTTTATTGCAAATCTTTTAATGTATGTACACATTTTTTTGCCATTTCAAATGACAAAGTTTGTGGGTACTATGAAAGATTAAGTTACGTATCAGCTGTTTTGCTGTTAAATAAAAAAGAAAAACAAAATAAACAGTTCCTGCACATTTCCTGTCTCTTGAGGTTTTGTGCAAAGATGTTTAACATGAGGAACATTTAGGAGGAGCATCATCCAAAACGCTGCTGCTACACGTTCATGAACAGCAAAACAGCAGCTTCTAACAACACTTTATTGAATACTACAGTAATCTACATAACGTCAATACCAGATATCTCTCCAAAAACATTGTGTTGATGTTAAAAACCATTAATCACAGGAATACAAGCCTACAAGACCAACAAAAAGTGATCAGTACCTGTGTTTGCAGACCCATAACATTCACAGAACTGTGGGTTAATGTATATCAAAGCTGGAATAAACAATGCCTAGAGACTGAATCCAGGCTTTGATGAAGAGGGCAAGTTCTGGTCCCATTCCACACGAGTTCATCAAAATCGTAATTAAGCAATAAAGTCATAATAACTGCCATTCATTTGTTGTAATGCATTTAAACGTCATATAACCTCAGGTGACCTTTTTTTTGCTCCAAATAGAGAGCAAATACCAACAAAGTGTGTTTTTAAAGCAGATATGAGGATCAGTCGAGGCACTGGAGAGAGGCACTGCAATTATAAAGTTAATGCCAAAAATCCAGTCAAGTGTCCAGAGGAGGGGGGAGGTGTTCACACTTGCCTGTGAGAGGGGTCTGAATTAGCTGCAAAGTGGACTAAATAAGATATGACCCGGTACTAAATGTAGAACTGATGAACAGCCAGCTGGTCCATGAATGGCCGCACCAGGTTATCAGTGGCAAAGTAAAAGACCAGGCCGAAGGTTATGGAGATAGGGAGAGCTGGAAGAGCCTTTTTAAAGATTGCGAGGAGGAGCAGAGTTAGACATAAACCCTGAGGAACAGAACAAAGGAAAGGAAAAAATGTGTTACAAAATCTTTTCTTTGTGCACATTAAGTATTTGCACTACTGATATTACATTGCACACAGCTGTATGCAGCATAGATGCCATTGCTTTGGCAATATAAATGTACAGTTTTGTCATGGCAATAAAGCACATTTACATAAAACTTGACATGAAAAGTATTTTCTTGAATGATTTGGGGTTACTCACAATGAGAATGGCCACAAAGCAGGCAAGAGTTGTGTTCCAGTCACCACTAGCTGTAGCTGAGGCTTTACCCACCAGCATACTGTAAAAGATAAAGTCCCCCAAACCCAGTTTCACACCCCCTGTGAAACACACAGAACAAGCGTGAGAGGAAGTACTACAGGCCGTGAAAGAAGCAAATTACTCACTTGATTACATAACAAGAAGTAAAAAAAGCAGCATCTGCACTTAATTGTATATAAAGAATAAACCAGATTAGGGCTGCATGGTCTTGAACTAAAATGTGATAACTTGCTAAATAATGCAGTGTGCAATGCGATAATGCTTCAGGTTTGTAAAATATATTCAGATTATATTATTTATAAATTGAAAAATTATATAACCAACATTATTTCTTGAAAAATAAACATAATCCACCTAACAGTTGCGTATCAGTCTCTCTGCATTGATCTAAACCCCAAAACTTTTTGAAGTATTAAAATCATTCAGTTTTTAAAGTATGCATACTGTGAAATGTACATTTGCAATATTTTAGTAATTTACATAAAAGCCCTAAACCAGATATCACACCCTACAATAATCCCTTTTTGTGGTTGAAACAAGCGAGACAAGCGTTTTTGTATCAAAAACTATGTTGCATGCACAATACACTGCAATACACTGCAATGATACGGTTACATCATGGTTCTGGCTTGCAGTTTAGGCAGCTAATCTGATTATAACAAATAAACACCAAACATACATACATGGATGCACATGGAAACCGGCCACCTGGCAAACCATACTCACTTTCTTCATCATCATCCACCGGTGGAGGACGTGCGAAGGGCATCTGCTGGATCTCCTGCCTGCTTTCCTCAGTGGACTGCATCGGGCCCAGCTGCTGCTGCTGGTGATCCACCCATGCTGGAGTGAAACCTCCATCATCTTCTGGCTGAGCTGTAGGTGCCATGGCCACTACAGGAGACAAATAGAGGAACTAGGCTGTACTCACACTAGGCACTCTGAACCGTACCCAAGCGTGTTTGACCTTCAAAGCCTGGGTCATCTGACCAGTGTGAATGCTGTGAACTGTGCCCTGGACCCCTCACAGAGGTGGGCCACAGCACGGCTTGAATCGACTTGGGGCGAAGTTTGCATGTAGTGTGATCGCTACATTTTTCAATTTTATTTAATTAATTTGAATACATATATGCTTGTAATGGGTCTAATTCCCACCTTGATAAACAGGAATTGCAGTTTGTGAGTAAAGCTGCAAATTGTTCCATCAAGTCTGTTTTCGTGATAAACTTAATAATGATATGCGATGTACAATCAAGTGAAAATCACTATGCGGCATAAACGCTAAATCTATTAGTGTGTCAGTGTATTAGCAAAAGTGCTTTTCCTCAAAATAAAGAGTTGCATCATTAATGATGTAGACACGCTCTGGCTCTGAACATAAGAGCAAGTGTGAGTGGAGGACAGCGGGGGAGGGGGGCAATCACGCTGGGTGCAGTACAAGGCAACTGTGTCTAGTGTTAGTACATCTTCAGAGTCAGAACAGTGCAGATGAATTCAGCTGATAACAGCATTTCATTGGGTGTTGACTGATCTGGGATTTACATTTATCCACCCACATATTTTTGTATAATGAGGCTAAACCGTATAACTGACCATTGCCCTGGCAACCAGTCACTGTGCTGGTTTTATGTATTTTTGTAGCACTCTGTCTGGATTTATTGTGTGATACTTTGGGGTCGACGAGTCAGTGAAAAAGACACTAAAAATGCTCTGTTGAGTTTGGTCACACAGATAAGTGATACATATCATTCGAAACTGTGAAGTGTCTACTTATTGTTTTACACTCACGATAAAAACAAAATATTGTGCTTTTTACAAAATTTGAAAAACTAACAGGATGCGCGTTCTGTCTTCTCTCTCAGTGGATACATTCTGAAGCGCATCTGAAAATGAACTGTAACTTTTGCGAATACTTGTCACAAACACGCGAAATATATCTACAGAAAGCTTAGAATTGTCTATTTTAAGATGTAGTTTAATGTATTTTTAAAAAAATATTCTCAGTTTATGTAATCCGTATGAAACCAAGGAGAAGTACAATCTTTCCAGTCTCACTTCATTGCCTGTAAGTTTCGGTTTTGCACACGCCCCCAGTCAATGCCATAAAAAGCATTAAGATTTTCCATCAGATTCACTGAACGTTCATCGTGTTTTGAGGATGACACGCTACTCATGTGATGATGCCCTTCAGATGATTCTGGACAGTGAGAAAGAATTCATCTTTTCCTCTGAGGAAGATTGCAACTCAGATGAAGTACGGTTGCATTTTGAGCAGCGAATTGATCCTGCTGAGGATATAAACTCTGACGAGTGTTATATAATTATTTTTCTGATAATATAAAACATATGCATTTTCAGACTATATTTCAGTTTACAGATGTTCGTGTATATGCTCAAGTTAGAGATTATTGCAAAAATGTTAAATGTTTTTAACATTCCCTAAATAAATGTGTACGCTATATATTTCGCTCAGTTTTGATTAGCTTTAATGCTAAATATATTTACTCTGAAAATCTGTGTTTATAATGTATTTCCCTCAGTTTGAGGTAGTTTGAGCTATAACACCACCTAATCAACATAGCTTGTGTTTACAAATATCTGTAAATGTTCTGCTAAAATATGGGTTGATGGCGTTCATGAATGTCTCAGGTGTTAATGTTTGAAATAATACGCACAGCCGTCAACAGATATTTGTCCGTGCTATATGGGCCTTTTACAGATATAGAAATGAGTGAACGAGTGACCATCATTATCCCATTGGTTTACTTTGGACAATGTATGCTAACAGTCTTCTTTTTTAGATATGTGGTTTGCGCTCGCTTTCAACAGCACCTCACACAGAGGCACGCAGGTTCAGTTTTCAGTGCGATCGAGAATCATACCCAGTAAGTGCACAGATGTAATATTTTACTGATGTAATTGTGTTTACATTGCCATAATATTAAAGTTTATGTACTTGTATGACGTTACAAAAACTGTTGTCTTTGTTATGCATGGCCATTAGTGATTGATAATAATAATAATAATAATATAGTTTCTTTTATTTTGTTATTAGCATTGGTAGGAGCACAGGCATAATATTTTACTGATGTAATTATGTTTAAATGGTCATAATGCTCTCCTTTTTTAACAGATTTGCCAATGAAATTTCCAAGCACCTGTTGCAAAGAGAGCCAAGGCAAAAAAGCAAGCAGTCTACAGACAGTCCACTCTGACATGAAATACAGAAACTAATGCTGATATGATTCCACAGACTCTGCGATTCCAGCCTGCACGGGAAACTGGACCACAACTGAGGTCTGCTGACTCACATTCTCCCATGAGTCTATTCAAACAGTTTTTTTCAGAGAGTGCTGTGTCAACTCTGTGCAACAACACAAATGCTCAGGCTGCCAAAGCAACTGCAAAGGGATGAAAAAAAAGAAAGGTCAGATTAAAGCATCAGTAACATGTACCAGTATATTGGGCTCATATTTTACATGGCCATGGTAGAGTTGAGCTCCGTCAAGAACTACTGGTGACAGAGCAGTGTTTTTTTTTCCGTGCCTTTTCCAGCTACAGTTAAGGGACAGATACTGGACAATTTCATGGAATGTCCACATGAGTCACCCACATGCAGACAAAGAGAATGACAGAAAGAGGGGCACAGCCGAACATGATCCCCTGTTCAGGGTTAAACCTCTTATGGACACTATTTGTCATGCTTGCAGAGCTATCCATCATCCTAGAAGAAATCTAGCTGTGGATGAGAGAATGATCAGCTGTTGCAGTATTACTCAACACAGCACAAAGCCATGAAGTGGTACAGAAAGATTTTTCTGCACTTCTTGGACATTGCTGCCACCAACGCTTTCATTGTGCACAAAGAGCTACATGGTAACATGTCCCATAAAGAGTTTATGGAACAACTTGTCACAGAGCTCTGTGGTGTATCACAGAAACCACCCCCGAAAATGACCAATAGTGATCATGTTCCAGAAGGAATGTTGCCACTGTTGGTCGCCGGAACTGTGTGCATTGCAAAGCAGTGCCCAGTAAAAGGCAATTAACACCATGGAAATGTCAGGCATGCAATGTTCACTTGTGTCTTTAATTGAACAGGAACTTTTATCAAGAGTGGCACAAAAATGTGTGACTGTGTTCAGATGTGTGTGCTCTGTTGACCACCTCCCACTAACCACCACTACATAAAACCTGTAACATACACTTAGATGTACACATGACACAGCATGTACAGTATTTATGTACAATACCATGTAAACACATCTTCATTGACATTAGCCATTGGGGGAGTGTCTTTTGTCTCCCCTGGTGTGAATTACATAAATATTCATGGTGATTAACACTCCCATGCATAAGCAATGTTGGCACAAAAACTGACTTCCAAAATTTTAAACATTATATTGTTGCTTGTGAATGAGCAGTCAGAAAGATTCTCACATCATTTTGAAGTAAATATTCTAGCCTACATGTAGCTCAGTTTGTGATGAATACAATAAAAAATACATGTTGGCCAATAATTATAAGTAGCTGAAATAAGCACAACTGTCAGGGCATGTCAAAACAGCTTAAGGGCCCCAACATCATCTCAGACCCCAGAATTAATGTTTTTACACAAGCAGCCTTTACTGGTAAAGTTCCAGCAAATTACCATTACAAAATCATGTGTACATGGCACATTTTAAACTTACCAGTAATTAGTAAGAGAAAAGTAAGAGAAGTTGCAACATAACCAGTAAATTACCAGTATAATGCTGCATATGAACACAGAATAGGATTATTGGCATGCGCACAGAATACGTTGATAATAGTCTGCATTCGGCCAATCACAACACTCTGATGCTTTTTACACACGACTCATACAATGTTGTTGGATTAAGAACATGAAAGTAAATGAATGTAAGTGTGCTGCTAAAATAAAAACGTTAACTAATATAGCTACAAGAAGCCGTGAGGGGCCTAAGCACTACAGCTAAAAATGATGCATAGTTGGCAATTGCACATAATTCAGAAAATAACTGAGGACTATTTCTTATAGACTAAAATCTTTTTCAAGTCTATTGCAAGTCACATACTTCCTGTTTTTATTTTTTGCCAAAAATTTATTGCCTCTGCATGGCAAAACCATTCAAGATATCAAGAATTTCTTCGCAGTTTAGTATCTTTAATGTCTTGTTATAATATTTGTCAGTCAATTGTCAAAGTGGCAATTGACTGACTGTCAATCACTTTCACAGACTCACCTTGGTTCTCCTGTTGAGGGACTGCATGGGAGGAATTATTCCTTGTGTCTGCATTGTCGGCCATATTAAACAGCCACACCATTGTTGCTAATAAAACAAATGGGTATAAATATAAAGATGTGACTGTAACTGAGAAAAACAATCAATCAATATACGATGTAAACATGTAACAACCTTACAACTGTTAGCAAGACAGAAATATTAAATCTTACAGGAATAGATGAGTGCTGGGAAAATGGGTTCGTTCCTCTCTTGAGCCGTTTCGACAAGAATACGCAGAGGTCCTTTTGGACACAGCACAGCCAACAGATCTACAGAGGCAGAAAAAGAGCTTTACTCATTCAAGTTCACAATAAACTGCCTTGTGTCACATGTTCTGCGTAATGCTGACTGCACACTGTAGTGTATGCTGTCCAAAAACCACATGAGGAAACAATCTGTGCTGCGTTTACTGTACAATGACCGTAACCCACCGCCTAACCGCCACAATACAACGCACCGCTCTGCCAAACCACCACAATACAACCCACCGCCTAACCGCCACAATACAACCCACCGCCTAACCGCCATAATACCGCCACAATACAACGCACCGCCTAACCGCCACAATACAACGCACCGCCTAACCGCCACAATACAACGCACTGCCTAACCGC
>JAZGTK010015701.1:0-13087 GCA_036877625.1 Ambastaia sidthimunki
TGGAGTTTTGGGCAGGCAGCCAGTGGGAAAGCTTGTTTATTTTAGGCATTCTATTCTAAATCAGGAAGCGTTTTTATGCAAAGTTTAGTTGTTTACTTCACAGCATCGACACAGGAAGAACGTTTCCCCCCAAAGTCACAAGCGAAATGATCAGGAAGTGAAAAGACCTACATCATGAATCATTTTCAGGCTTAATTTCCCAATATTTATTTCAGGCACCGTTGTGATAAAATTTTATTGCCTGTTTCATCCAAAGAGAGACATTAGGTTCGGGGGTGCCCACATTATCTGAGCAGCACTGTTGCAGCCTGCGCTGCGGAGATAACGATAAGATTTGAGGGGATATGTGTCTTATCAGTGCAGCTTTATGGGAAATGTGATGAGTCAACTATGTCTATCAATCCTGCGGTGGAAAGTTTAGCTAGCCGAGGTGAGCTGATACCTCACAGCTACGAGATCACGGAAGACCATACGCTTCACGTTACAGCTACTGGCTGCTCTGTAGCAACAGAAATTTCAATTTTGAAAGGTTGTTGGCAATGCATGGCAGGCCAGAGGGGATGATGGGTAATATATGCCAGCAGGCAGCCTTTCTGTTCTTTGCCCTTGGGTCTTACTCTAAAACCATTCTCGTGTAGCTTGCACTTTGCTGACACTGTCTATTATTGCAGATGCACCAAAGATCCAGGGCCCTGCGGCTGTGTTCACCTGGGAGGGGAATCCGGCTAACATCACCTGTGAAGCTCTGGCTCACCCGAGCGCTTCTGTTTCATGGTTCCGCGACGGCCAGCTGCTGCCTAGTGCTAATACAACGAACGTCAAGATCTACAACACGCCCACCAGCAGCTTCCTGGAGGTATTGCCCGCCACACAAACACACCAGCCTTTTTAACCCTGTTTGCTCTTGATATGAAAGGTGCAATAAGCAATTTCTGGTAAACACTGTTGATATTTGAACTCACACACCCCTACCGCAAAAGGATCTCACTCCTGTTTTGATAGCTCCGTCCTACCTGTCTTGTTATGATAGCTGCAGGGAATGAAAATAATAATGCAGATAACCCAACAAATAAAGATGACACACAAGCATATTCAAGCAAAAAACAGCCTATTTTAGTTCTGTGAAACACAGAAGCAAAAAAAGCAACCTCAGCACCCGATTTCAGGCCTTCTGCTCCTTGAGTTCTCTCCAGTGCTGTAAAGCCGCTCTTATATATACTTTACCTGATCGTAACCCTTGCTTTTCATGTTATATTCCATGTTATATTCATTCCTTTTTTGTTTTTATCTGTCATCTTGTGAGCTGAGCTCTCTCTCCTCCCCACCATTAGTAGACACGGCCCTTATTGGCAAGACGTTTGTTTTGGTTCACAGTCCAAAATCCTTTTCAAAAGCGTTTTTCAAAAATAGCTTACTGCTCCTTTAGGATCCATCTCAGGTGATGATCTTTTATATTCTGAGAGAACAATCTCTGATTTCAGGACTACATATGTCAAATATGTGATACAGATTAACGTTTGATTGGACAGTTCTGTTATTTTAAGCCACATGTGACTGTCAGTGTTTAGAACTCTTTTTTAATGCAGTGATTAATTGACATTTACATTTATTCATTTGGCAGACGCTTTTATCCAAAGCGACTTACAGTTCAATGTATACATTTTTTTTATCTTGCATCCCCGGGATCAAACCCACAACCTTTGCGCTACTAACGCAATGCTCTACCAGTTGAGCTACAGGAAGGCAAATGTTTGATTGACAAGTGAGAAGGTGGCTCTTAACTGTAATGTGTTTTAACCTGTCTTCATCACTGTTCACTGAAACTGAAAGTGTAAAGTGTGAACGCCAACTGTATGGTTGACACTAATAATTGCTTTTGGAGGATATATAGCACATATGAAGCCATAGTAATAGCCCTCAATGAGAAATAACCGGTAACTATGAGGGAACCGTAATTACAGTTTTTCCCTATATGTTTCCTGTAATCTGCACTCTATATTTCTGTAAACAGAACTGGTACACACATCTGTCAAAACCTCATCAGCCCACTGGGCTCAGGCACTAGAAACATAATGACTTGTTTTTTATTGTATTACAGTCTTTCAGCATCATAATATTATTGAAAAACACAATCATTTAGTTTGCTAAGTTGCATGCCATTTTGATTGTTTTTATTACCTCATTGCTGACCTATTAAATTAATTACACTAATAAGGCTACTTTCTGTTTGATGATTTATTGTGAGTGGACAGCATGAGACATGTTGTTTTTGGACTCCTACAAAGCACAGGTTGTAATGTTTAATCTGTAAATACAGACATGTGATACCTGAACTTTACATTCGTTCAGGGCCCTTTAATGACCTTTTAAGGTCACGGTATAAAAGGTTAAGGTGAGATTTTTTTTGGACCAGATTATGGACTCCCTGCTCTTATGACTTATTTCTTTACACTGCTGCAGTCTCTCTCTCTCTCTCTCTCTCTCTCTCTCTTCCTCTGTCTCTCTCACTCACTTTCTCACTCAATAATTATCGAGCGAGGCAAGTGCCAGGGGTGCAGAATAACAGGTCACTGCCTTGCCATGACGACAAGCAGCCACACAAGGAGTAAAATATCTGCATCACAATAGGTCAGTCAGAAGATGGGCGGTGCCTTGACCTTGTTTGTTTCCTCTGATAGGTCACTCCGGAGTCCCAGAACGACTTTGGCAGCTACAACTGTACAGCCACCAATGTCATCGGCACAGAGTCAAAGGAGTTCATTTTAGTTCAAGCAGGTTTGTGAATGTTGGCACAAAAATGGGAGAAAAGACAAGAAAAATGAATTGCATTTTTTTTCCCCGCAAACATCTTAAAAGCAAAACGTCGAGGTTGTAATGAGGTATCACGCAGGCACACGAAACACGAAGGCACAGGAAACCGCTTAACACAGGATGTCTTAATACAGGAAAACCACTTCTAAATTCCCTCTTAGTACTAATTTATAATCCACAAGGTATGCATAAGGTAAATCACCTCCGGACAGCGTTTTTTAGTTTCAGATCAGAGCCCTACTCTCATATTTTTTAGGCTGAGACTCTAGGGTAATAAAAACAGGAGGATATAATTTTCAGGCTGCAGTGCAGACGGCTCAGTGCAACTCTGCCTCTGATATTTTTGGTGCTCTGTAAACTGGGGCAGATGTGAAATGGTGTGGAAGGCAGTGAGGTGATTATTTAGTCTCAAAGCGATGGGGCAGCACAGGAGTGACGCCTATCCTCTACATCACAGGCTTTAGAAACACCGCATTCCCACAATGGCAGTTTATTCAGTCAGCACTTGGGGTTGGGGGACATTTTATTGTGTGATTAAGTGAAAAATAGCTCCAAAAGCATGTTTTATGGAGGAAATGTAGGGGAGGTTTATTTAAAATAGGTCATTTCATAAGTTTTGTATTATTTCATTTTTCCCTGAGGTCCACTTATATTACAAACTCATAATTTAGTGTGAGACTAATTTTCAGCCTCTCTCTTACATTATTTGTGCTGCTTTCCTTTTAAGACTTCAGTGTAAACACTGTGCACGTTAAATAAAGTGCAAAGCTTGGCTCCGCTCACACACAAGTTTGCTTTCGTGTCAAATATAGTTTTAACTCTCCCAAAACAGTGTCTTTGCAAAGTTTGTATTACACTGACAGGATTACAAAACAGTCTGCACTGAAATGTTAAAATCAGAATGAAATGATTAGGGACCTGGTTAAAAATACATTTCAGCTGCTTGTTTGTAATTTCGGGGTCTCTTGGGAAGACATGCAGATGGACAGGTGCTGCCCAAAAGCAAGAAAAGCGCAATCTCAGCTAACAGGAAACATTCTCAGAACATGAGAATAAGGCTGACGTTCCTTAAATGTTTTCTCAAATGTTTCGTCAAAGGTTATCAAAAAAGTTGTTGCAGTAATGTTAGTAGAATGTTTTTTAAAATGTTGTTCTTAAGTTGTTGGTGGAACATTTTAAAAATGCAAAATTTAAACGGCATACAAATGTTTGGATAATGTTTATATAACCAAGCAAAAACATTAATATGTTTTGAACATTGCTAGAACTTTCAAAATAACATTTTTAACACTTCTGAAATGTTTTTACCTAGACGTTCTTCCCATCCTAACAGTGTTAGCTGGGATCATAATAATAATAATAAGAAACAGCATGTTTTAGTAGTTAGTCTAAAAACACCCAATGGCCACCATTGCTGTGTAAACATTACTCTTAAGCAATCTATATTGGTTTAGCTGCAATGCATTTAACTTGTGGTTCGGGCAAAATACGTCTGTATTGGCCACTGCAATAACTGATCCCTGGATGACACAAGCCCAAAACAATTTTCATTGTTTCAGATTTTTGTATTGCCTCACTCTCATTTTTGTGGTGTCCTGTTTGTGTGTGCAGAGTAGTAGGGTTGTTATATTTCAGTGTTTGCCTGTGTGTGTGTGTGTGTGTGTGATATCTAGATGTGCCATCGGCCCCCTCTATCGATCGTGTGGAGCCGTATTCCAGCACAGCACTGGTGGAGTTTGATGAGCCAGCCTCCAGTGGGGGAGTGCCTATCCTCAAGTACAAAGCTCAATGGAGAATACCAGGCCAAGACTGGACTGACAGAGAGTACGACGCTGAGGATGGTGGGTTCCCAACACACACACTGCACTGTACAACATTTATTCCCAACTGAAAGCAAACAAGACAGACGAGGCTTTTGGGAGACAATAAAAAGCTTTTTTACATTCAGTGAGGTTTGAGATGTTGGTTTTATGGTCAGAATGATTGGAGAAGCTAAAATGATTGTAATAGAACAAGAATTTTGAGTTACAGTCTTCCTGTAGCTCAACTGATTGCATTAACATTGCATTGCATTAGCATTGCATTAACATTGCAAAGGTTGTGGGTTTGATTCCCAGGAAACATACATCTTAAAGAAAAGTTTACATTGAATGCACTGTAAGTTGCTTTAAATACTGTCTTAAGTGGTGTTCACACCAAAGTATATAAGCAATTACAAAGTATGTAAGAAAACATTTTTTAATTGAACGTATTTGTGAGTTAGTAACTTGATGTAAGTTTTATTACAGTGTGAACTGTAAACTTGGTGTTGTTGGTGTCGGTGGAGCTAGCAGATCAATGCATGCGCTCCCATTGGTAGTCACCGCATCGCATCACTGCTTATTTGCATCAATTTGAGCATCGTTTACCTTTGTCATATCGCTAATGGCCGGCGCTCACGTTGCCTCAAATTGCTGTTGTTAAAAAAAGAACAACTGCAGGTCTCTTTTGTCACTTTACACTTACGTGAGAGAAGAGCAGCGTCTATAATGACGCACAACGACCCCCTCACAGTCATATCACCACTAAACACTTTCCACAGCTGCTAGCCATTTCAAATTGCGGCAAAATAACCATCCCCGCTGTCATAAAAAGAGCCTTTCATTGGCGATATTGTCTGGCAAGCATGAAATACGGTGCAGAATTGACCAAAAATAGATGCACAAATGTGGGAAAAGGGACAGGGTTCACTTGAATGCTAAATAAGAGAGCTTGGAGCAGTTGTCACAGCCTGACATGTGCTCTGTTTGTCTGTGGGTACTGTCTCTCTTTCCCTCTCTCAAGGGGGGAGATGTCAGTTTGCTCATTGCTGTCAGCCTGCTCACTCTGCCAGACCTCCTTGGGACATGCGTCAGAACAAGCCTCTCACACACACACACACAGATGCAGCCTTTCACAAAGCAGACTACCAAACACCTACACACACCTCCCTGTTCAGCCAATGATCACTCAACCTTTTGTCAGTCTGTCTCTTAAGCATTCGGCTCGCATGATACAGTGCAGCCATGAGGCGAATCGAACGCAAGGTGCCGGATGCATCAGAATACAAAAAAGCAGCGAGCAGCACATTTCTGCTAAAAATTGATGTCTGATTCAGTAACAAATGATATTTGGGAATACTTCTTTTGAATGAGTCTCTCAAAAAGATTTACCAAGTGTTTGACCTAGAATTTTAATACAAAACTTGTGAAATGCTGTGCAAGGACTTCCAGAAAATGTTTCTTAGAGATAAAAGAAAAATTGGTGGATGTTTTTTTCAGTGCTACAGGTCATGTGTTGCGATAAAACGTTTTTTGTTTGTTTTGTAAGAAAGATCATTAGCAAACTGGAGTTTTCAAATGGTTAAAGATATTCTTTCTAATAGGCACCATCCACATTGAAGGACAGAATTTTTTACCATCCAACTCCACGTTTCTATGTGAGTTATTTTTTAATGGACCTGTAAAACTGTCATCCCTCAGGTCTCAACTTGATCACCATCGTTGGGCTGAAGCCCGAGACAGTTTATGAGGTCAAGGTGTCCGCCATCAACGGCAAGGGTGAAGGAGAGAGCAGCCCTCCGGAGACCTTTAAAACTCAACCTGTCCGTAAGTGCCTCTCTCCACCTCCCTCTCTCTTTTTACCACATGACCCCAGCACACTCTTTACCCATCATGCCCCCTCCTCAGTGCAGCAACAGACCTCACTACCCACAATGCATCCTGCCCTGGACCCTGCCAACCCTGCTGGATCTCACTCCCAGGAGATGCATTGCTTGTCCTTTGCGTGTGCTTTTGTATTCGTGTGTGTGTACGTTTAAGTGTCTGTCTGTGTGTTCCAACACGTTTTTGAAGGTCAGTCCTCCGTGTCACGGCAGCCTCTCACCTCAGCACCGCTTCCTGGTGACGTGGCGCTCCTCCACGTCCGTACATCCCGTCTGCCGGTGCCAGCATGTGCCAGGCAACAGCTGTGTCTCTTGTGTCTGCTCAGAGCCGTGTGCTCTGTTGAGTGTTTTCCTTGTTGATTGGAAGCTCTTCTGTAGAGTAGATGATAAAACCCTCATCCAGAATCAGATCAGTATTAGACCCTCGGAAACTGTTTTTCAATCAATTTGAAAAACGTTTTCATTCAATCATAGAATCTGATCTCTATAAGGCTGGGACATCTAAATGCTTTCCATTACTGTTTAAGCTGTAGTCCATACAGTAAAATGTGCTAGTTCAGGGGTATTTAATTTAATTTTCAAGAGGTCCAGTCTCTAAATTCAAGGGTCAATATGTTGTATGGCTATTACATTTAACAGGCAATGTGCAGTTCAGGGAAATTCATTTTAAATGTCAGGTTTGGCAGCCATAATAGCTTATAAAATTAGAAATAATCAATCCTAAATGGTCAGCCTCTCATTGTCCATTACACTGTAGGACTTCATATGATTCATTTACTTTATTTTTTTCAGATTTATTCGTACAGTGCTTTTCATGTAAAAGGAAAAGGGAAATATAGTGTCTTGGCTATTCCCACGGAACAAGAATTTGGTATCTATGTAGCAAGGAAAACAAAATAAATATAGATAAAGGGGTACATAAAAATAGAAAATAATAAAAAGAAAAAAGTTTAAATGTGCATGAGCACACTTTTTCGGTTGATAGAACATGAATCAATAAGCATATATTGAACTGATTTAATGTTTCCCTTGATTATGATTTATGTATATTTTATATTTGCCCCTTCAGCTTCAACTTGCTATGTTTATTAATATATTATTTAACAATAAATGACATGTGATCCCTCTCTGATAATAGATAACCTCTGTGTCAGATAATTTTTATAATATGTGGTTGTTAGCAGCCGGTTAAAGATAATTCTGGGTGATATTTCCCATGTTTTTTTAATAACCTTTGGGACACATATATTTATTAGATGTACTATAAGAAATTCAAGGTTTATTTGCAATACGTAATTGACTCTGTGTTCTGGAGCACATTAATGAAACATCATCCATATTTAATTTTGCAATGCAGTTTTCGAAATTCCTACAAATCTACAAGTTTAATTACTATGTGTCACGCAAAGCTGTAGGCTTACGATGTTCCGCCCTGAAGCAGATTAGAAAAGTCAGTTTGCAAGAAATGTTGGATGAGCAGGAACACAGTCCTACTTTGATTATTCAATTTCCTCATACTCTTGCAGGGATTAAATGACTACAGTTTAAATTGCATAGAAACTCTTTCCTTGTCACTTTATTAATCCAGTTTATTGATCCAATTCACTTGATTCATCTCAAAAGCACTTTTTGTAATAATGTTACCAAAAAAAGAGGTCACACTACAATAAGCTTGAATCCCGTTTGAATACGCAGAAGTTATAGAAGAACCATACAAAATTGGGTAAAAGGGTAAAAATTACACAATGCAAGTCTTGTTGATTCTTCTATTGGCGGTACAGGGTCTTATAGATGGCAGGAGTTAGTTGCTCCATTGATGTACAGTAAGTCAGAGACAGGCTGACATGGATTCTTATCATTTGGCTTATCATGTTTCATCTTTGCTTCAACACCCTCTGCTTTCACAGTCCTCTTATTCCCTCTCCTCCCTGCACTCATTTCTCAATAGCTAATTGGGTCACCCAGATTTGCCATTTTGGGCCTTCACAAACCATAATCATAGTGTATTTTATATGAATACGGGTCAGCAAGGTCATTTTCTCACTGGTTTATTAGATGAGTCCCAAAATGGCGAGTTGGAATTGGCCCTCCACTCCATCTCATTCTTTCCTGTTCTCACATTGGCTGATTATTTTTTGTTGTGGTTCTCATCATGTTTTCCATCTTGTTTTGTTCCATTGGGCATCAGGCTTCCCTTTCAAAAGTAAGTGTTCCATTTCACAGCTTTCTTTCTTTTTTCCTTACATCTGCTTGTTTTCCATTTGCTCCATTTCACTTGGTTACTTCCAGTACTCCTGCCAAATCTACAAGCAAGCCTTTGAAAAAGATAGCAAAGCATCACAGGGAAATTTAAAGACTCTATAAAATTGCTTGCTACGTATAGTTTTCTCTTATGTGTTGACGTATTTCCTGTCAAAACAGGAAGTGGAGGCGGGGCCCACTGAAGGGCACGTCCCTGTTTTATGAATAGCTATTCACTTTTAGGTTACATCACAGCTATAAACTATGACTTGGTACTTTGTATTGCTAGTCAGAGGCATAGCATTTATAATTATAGGAAAATATGTAGGCATATATAAGAAAAAGGAGAATTTTCTAGAATATAATTCTAACTGGAATATATTCTGTATGGCCTCTAAGCTAATAGACAATTACTTAATGCCACAAAAGCCACTTGATTTCATGGAGTCCTTAAATAAAAATGTATTCAGAACTGAATGAGTATTTTTGCTTGAAGTAGACTTGAGTAGCTAAGTGAATTATAAATGAAACTTTCTGGGGTTTTTGTCACAGAATTAAAAAAGTGTAGTGCAATAGTCTTTGATTACAGCCTGTGCCCTAAAGAACTGTGACAGCTCACATTATTCCTGTTGTTGTACTTTCCAGATGGAATTCCTTTCTATTACTCAAATGAGAATCAAGGTTTGCTGTGAGATGATTTAGACCTGTGGTTATTAGTTCCAGTCCCGGAGGCTCTCTTTAGAAAATTGCTCTTTTTATCCAACACCTAATAACACACCTGGTTGAACTAAATCATGCAACATAAAACAATTAACACATGATTAAGTGACTCAGGTGTATTAGGTCATGAGTTGAAAAGAAGAATTTCAGTCTGGGCTCCTTGGGGTTTGTTGATGTACAGCCACCATTTAATCTTACTGTACATACTAGAAAGTTAGTCTAATAAACTATTATTCCTATGTCGATTCCCCCCAGTCAGATTTAATTTCTAGTTATCCCCTCCCTCCCCTTCTAAATAGAATGCATAAAATATTCACATCTACCGGGTCTCCAAACAAGCAATTTGTTTTGCATCCGTTGGACAGGCGTGACCTTGTCGGCTAATGTTGGTTTTTAATTCATAGTTTGTATGAGGCTGATTGTTTTGCAAACAGCAAATTTTTTGGTAGAACTCTGGAATGACTGATGTTTGTTTACACAACAAAAAGCAAACAACGTTTAGCGTCAACTTGCGCCAAGGTTACGTTACAATGAAGCTGTCGCTAATTAAATTGACAGTATCCTCTGGTCGGGACTCGGTATTGTCCTCATTATCCTGACAGTGACTGGATCATTTGAGTGAGGGAGATTTGTCATGGTCATTACACAGTGGAATATAAAGAGGCATTGGGTGAGGCAGAGAGCGGATCTTGTAATGGTAATATGATGTGGTGGAGCTCAGGGTAGATTGATGGCATTGTCCGTTCTTTCTCCAGTATACCTGTGTGAATTTGAGAGGTGATTTGTGGAACAATCCAGGCAGTCCAAACACTTACCAATCATTTGTCAATTTTCACATGACAGGCTAAGACCCCCGGCGACAGACAAGAGTGGGTGTATTTGTCACAAGTTTCCAAACCGAAGCGAACAATACTTCTGAAACAATTCTTATGCTTCAAAAACCTAACAATATCGCAATCTCTCCTCAGATATGAAAAATCATAACCAACTCATTTGTTATCGCAGGAACAATAATGAGTCTTGCCATATATAAGACGTAAAGTGAGTCTTAAGAGTTAGGAAAGTTTGACAGATTGGCTCATCCATTATGAAGCAACAGCAGTTCTTTAGTGAGTGCCATGGTTTGACATAGATGGAGCTTCGAAGATGATGTTCGGAAGCCCTCGCAGGTGCTCCTCAGAGATTTATCACCAGAGGCCATGCCACCAGACCAACAGACTGCTGGAGGAAGTGGAGATGAGAGACACAAATGATTATAGCTAGTGGCACAAGTGAGTTCATGCTTCCTTCACGGATCTACGTCTCTGGCCTCCACCGCAAAGCCTGTAGAAATTGTTAAACTGTATAATTCACATTACTGCTGAATGTGCTGCAGGGACCGGCCATTTCAAGTAAGTGAGCTCCCTCTTCATTTTAGGAGCTATAACCGTGAATAAAGATGCTGAAATTGTGTATGGAGATTGAATGATGACACGGCTAGCTAGGATTGTCACGTAGTGCAGAGAAGAGATAGAGGCGGGGTAACGGGGACCTCTGGGAGTTTTTTGATGGATATTCCACTTCTATGCAGCAGGGTCATGCAGGATGGCAACTTAAATATGCACAGAGCCAATCAGAGCTCCGTGCCCAACTCCGTGATGGGCTTTTGATCGCCTACCCGTCCACAGGTAACCTCCAGCTCCCATAGGGCATGTAGATGTCACTTGACAGAGCCGTTTTTGATACGAATGTGAAGACTGTGGACCACGAAAGATCAGAGAAGACCACAGCAGGGGCTGGACCTTTAGATACAAAGTGGAAATCAGCTCTGATCCTAAAGTTGTAGATTTTACCAAGGTAATGGAGGGCAGCTCAAGGCAAGGCGATGCAACCATAGACCCGGCGGTAAAGTTAAAGTAGAATTTAGTCAAAACGTTTAGCCTCCTGTGTAAAGAAGCAGTGCGATAGCTGGATTGAGATGTCAGCTTTTTCTGGATGTACTTACAGAACATAGACTTTTTTATTTGTTGGGTATCTGATGCATCAGGCTACAGCAGTGGGGAAGGAATTTCACAGTCAGTAAGCCAGTTGGCATATGCTGTAAAATAGACAATTACAAGTTTTCCAGCAAACTCTGCTGTTTGTGGTGATGTTCAGAGCTTATCTTCTATGTACACTGTAAAATAAATAATATGATTCATAGTGGCTTGTGACGTTAGTTATTTTGTTTAAAGACAAAGTATTGATTTAAGCTATATTCAGATGTTGTGCAGTTTTGCAGTTTATCAAATGAATTTACTATATGTAGCTGTAATGATTTTTTTACTTTAAACAATATGTTCTTTTCTCAGAAGGCAAAACAGCATTAAGTGATTTTAGAGTTTTATTAAACAATATAGATATACAATATAGAGTTTTATTGAAAATATGCTGAGCAAGACATGTGTAGTTGTTGTGGCAAGAATTTAATGGTTAGAGGACACATTTTGAATTTAGTGAGTAAATAAATTGGCTCAACAAAGAAATGTTTTGAGAAGTAGATAGTCATGGCGAGAATGCTAAAAATTCACCCATTTCTTTATTGTACACGCTATGCAGCTAGCACAATGCATCCAAGCTTTACATTTTGCCAGCATGTGTGTTACTGATAATTAAACCCATAACCTTGGCTTTGTTACCACTGTGCTCTAGTTGAGCTACAGGACTTAACCTAACTTCCACAACCAAACCAAAGATGCATTTTTAATGCAGTTGGAAGGCTTGAGTAAATCAGCAAGAGCAGACTCTAAAACAGGTTATGTGGGTTTATTTGTTCGTACCCCTGAGAGATGATTTTAACTAGGTCTATTGCCCGACACATCTGGTGGTTCTCAGTGGTATCTCTGCTTCAGTGCCTGTGAATACATCTCTTACAGATAGAGACACAGGCCAGTGACCTTCCAGATGGTCTGCGTCCTCAGGTGGAGTTCTAGAGCGCTTTAATTGTGAGTTACTCCGCAGAAGCATTAACATCCCCTTCATTCCCCTTGACATGAAACACTTATGATATGATAATCCTTATTATTCTGCAGAGCAATTTTCTCTGACTCGGTCTCTGAGACACTGTGGATGCTTTGAACTCCCACTTCTACTTGGTGATATCTACAAAGCAGTGCACAAAGTAACTGCCCCTCAGCGTTCAATCAGACCACAGCGGATAATAAAATTCCATTTTAGCGTGTATTTTATCATCTGCAGACTTGTAGACCAAATTGTATAACAGGGCAGCGTTTTGTGAGGTCAATGAGCCTGCAGTGCCTACAAAAAAGTTAGTGTGCTAGTTACAATGGTGGACATCAGACAGTCAGTCAGCTGAACAGCTGAGCTCCATACAATGGCTAAAGCTAAAATACAGCTAAAATAAATGTGGTGTTTGTAATTGATGTGGTGTTTCTCAGTAGCATAATTTACACTCAAAAATAATTATTTGGCTGAACTTCAAATTCAGAATTTAATTGCGGACAGTGGTTCCACACATTGGAAATAGTCTTTCTTAAAGCTTAATTAAACTGTGATCTCTACTGAAATACCTCATGTAGACACCTAAATTAATTAAAACCCAATAAAATGCCAGACTAACCTAACTGAATTTCTTGCAATTAACTACTACCTACC